>JAADJG010000068.1:0-77837 GCA_012932025.1 Fusarium austroafricanum | reverse complement strand
CCCCCATCCCGATCAACCAACATGCATAACAGAAGCAATTTATGAACCAAATCCAGCCTCTCAGTGTCAATTGACCAATCGTAAGCCATTCCCTCTGCCGTCTGCGTGATTTATGTACAATCCCGTCAAAGCCAAGAAGCGGGAACTTCTCTGCCGTGTCTGCAAGGGCCGATCCTGCCAACAAAAGCAACAAGTTCCCGCACAGGCTCTTCTCTCCTTCTGATCTCTCACATCTGATGTCAATTTAACCTTTCATCGGTTTCAGAATCATGAAGTCGAGCACATCACTCTTAGCTTGGGCCGTCCTCCTCGCCCCAGCTGTCGCCATGGAGGACTGTGTAAGCCCCCTGGATCTCGTATACATCCATCGCTGACTGTTTCAGTGCGCCTCGCTTGAGACTGCTGGTTTGAAGCACGTTTACTACCCCGACACCACCAGCTACAAGAACCGCACAGAATCATACTTTTCAGTCTCGTCGCAGCTGAAGCCTTATTGCATCGTTCAGCCTGAGACTGCCAAGGATGTATCTGTTATTGTTACGACTTTGACACGCGACACTAAGTGTAATTTCGCCATCCGAAGTGGAGGTCACACCGTTTGGGCAGCTAATAATAGTGAGTTACAGACATGCACAACAGCTGAGCTTATCTAATTGCGTGCAGTCAACGATGGTGTCACTATTGACATGGGTTAGTCCCTTTCTTTGTCGTTTAACATGAGACAAGCCTCTAACAATGTAGGCTTGATGAACAAGACCACATATGTCAAGCAAGGCAAGGTTGCTCAGATCCAGGCCGGTTCAATCTGGCGAGACGTCTACTCAGCCCTTGAGCCCTATGGTGTCACTGCTGCTGGCGGTCGCACTTCAACCGTCGGCGTCGCCGGGTTCTTGACTGGAGGCGGTAACACCTTTTACACTGGCCGACGTGGGTTTGGCTGTGACCAGGTCCTCAACTTTGAAGTTGTCCTTGGTGATGGGTAAGTACTGATCCGCTGTTGGTGTCACTCACTAACATTCACCAGACGCATCGTCAATGCCAACAAGGACAAAAACTCGGACCTCTGGAAGGCTCTCAAAGGCGGATCTGCCAACTTTGGCATCGTCACTCGCTTCGACGTACAGGCCTTTGACGCTCCTCTGCTCTGGGGTGGCCTTGTCCAATACACAACCGAGACAACAGATGCTCACGTCAAAGCTTACAAGGACTGGACTGACAACATTGAGAATTATCAAGATGGATCTGTCATTCCCTTCTGGAGTTACACCCCTCAGCTGGGAAAGATTGGCATCACAGTGTCGTATGAAGACACAACTGGTGTAGTCGCCCCCAAAGCCTTGGATGAGTTTTGGAAGATCCCCTATGAGAAGTCCAACCTGCGCAAAGACACCCATCACAATATGACTGTCGAGCTTGAGCTCGTAGCTGGATATCGGTAAGTAACACAGCCTCTCGCAGAACTTACACTAACCTGTCAGCAACGTCTGGTTCGCCATCACCTTCAAGAACAAGCTCGACATGTACAATAAAGCTCTCGATCTCCACAAGCAATTCGTCAACGACTGGAAAGCCCAATCTCCTGACGGCGACTTCATCTGCCACGCCATCTTCCAAGCCATGCCAACCGTCTTCTCCAAGCATTCCCTCGAGCGAGGCGGCAACGTCGTCGGCCTTGACCGCGAGAAGGACAACGCCGTAATGTTCCAAGTTCAACTTATGATCAACGGTGTCGAGCAGGAGAAGATCGCACGTGAGCGCATGGTTCGTTTCCGCAAGACGATAAAGCAATACAGTGTTGATCAGGGTGCTGCCGTGGAATGGGAGTATCTCAACTATGCCGACTTCACCCAGGACCCTCTATCAACCTATGGTCATAAGAATGTTGAGTTCATCAGCAAGGTTGCTAAGAAGTATGACCCTAAGGGCGTGTTCCAGACGAGGCTGCCTGGTGGTTTTAAGATTTCCAAGGTTGTTGAAACAATGCAACACGAGCTTCAGTAGGATAGATGTCATTCCCTCGACTGGGCTTAAAGAGTATGAATACATAGCTTCACGGATGAGTCCCTCGTGGGCATTAGCTAGATCGTATAAATAGACGCTACGAGCAAAACTTGGCATGAAGGAGCATCACGATGTGAACTAAATGGTCCGGTTCGTCCGAGACTACAACAGAAGAACTGAACACCAAATACTCGGAGTCGAAACTTAAGTATACCAAGTCCATTTCTGTTTCTAGGGATAAGCTCCTATCTCCCTAAACTGAGTTGGTGCTGAGCTCGGCTGAGGTGCCTGCACGAGCCCACTTCTTGAATGGCATGCCCCTATAAGGCCTCCTAGGACAATTCCATGTTTCGGCTCCCGTTAGACTTGCTCCCATTAGGAATCTAGGCCCCTTGAACCTAGCCCCAAGACTACCAGACCTTCTACGTCCGGCTTGTAGGCAAGACTAAAGGTGTTAGTATTTTAGCTAAGGATAAAGTCTTGCATGACTTACCATCTGTCTACCACTCTCCGCGCGCTCTCGCCTTTCGGATCTCCTCTTTTAAACATTCCACGTATATAGTTTGGTGTCTTTCCTCCTCTGATGGGGTTCGTTTCCTGTTCATTCTTTCCCTGGCCTCGTTGGTCCTCGCATTATATCTGGCGTATTTTTCCTTTCTTTCTTTCAAAGCCGCGGCCCGTTTCGCCTGCCTGCGATCGCGCTTGCTGGGTCCACAGCACATGTTGGTAGTTGTGAGTGGAGTGAGGTGAGTGTGATGTAGCGTGGAGTTGAGGATGGGTGGAAGTAGAGTTGGAATGAGTGAGTGGAAGTTGAGGATGAATTGAGAAGAAAGAATCTGGGAATCAGAGTGGTATTTATAGTGAGAATCATATAACCTTTGCGAGTTGATTTATGTTGAAACTAATGGAATTCCCATGATAGAATTATATTTATTGCGTGAGTTTGAGCGAAAAAGTGCGTTAGTTTGATATGCTCGCATAATAAGCCACGCCTCACAGATTAAGATCTCATTCTATAGCTTAAAACCTAGATCTTTGGTCATTATATACGCATGGTCTTATGCATGAGAAGTGAAAGAATGCCTGTTCTTTGCGGAGGTTAAAAGCAAGCCATACTAGAAACCCATTTAATAAACCTTTTCGTCAGATATAGCAGGTTTCGGACTCTCAAGTTCAACCACGCCGTTTCGGCCACTGGAAGCATGTAATAGTTGAAAGTTGTAATGGTATCGTGCGTGATGCCTAAAGTGTATTTACATAGTTTCATTTAACTACGCCACGTTGATCAATCCCAGACTGATAAGGATAACAGAAAGTGAAAGGAAAGGATATGGAAGTATGTGATCTTTGTCAATCTTCATTATTCAGCGCTCAAAGTCTATTTTGCAAACCAAACTCAGATACATGCAGCGTCACTTGACAAAGCAAATGATATCGTAGACGTGTGGCGAATGAAAATACTGTGACTAGCAAATGAAGCCGACTACCCCGAATATATCATTGGAGTTGATCCTTTGCTGCTCCAATACCTGCAGCCACTGTTCGATATCAACGCCACAACATAAACATTCAACATCTTCCACAAGCTAAACGGCACAGTTGAAAGAGGCGGGCTCAAGCTAAGACCTAGATTTAGCCTCTACCTACCATCATTGGTAGATTGTGGTCCAAATAGTACAGTCTGATGTGATATCTCGGCTCTTCGCATTAGAACTTTGTTTTGAAGTATCGCAATTTTGCGCTTGAGATAATAGAAAAGGTTCAAAATCTTGCGCAACTCTGGGATAGTGAAAGTTGCTGCCTGCTGGATGAGAATTGGTCTTGAGGAGCTTGACGTGACATCAAACAACCTTTTCTACTTGTTCAAGTCTTTGTCCTTGAAAGCCTAACCCTTTTCCAGAGTTTCCCACTTCGGCGGTTTTTGGTAGAAATTTCAGGCCCTCCAGCCAGCCCTGGTCATGTGTGAGCGAAACAACGGGTGCCTTTCGAGCCATGGGGTAATATCTTCGAGCCACGGGGCAAATAGCCTACAGATTACCCTATTCGTTATATTTATGGCGCTCTATCTTGGCCAAGCCATAACTTGACAGCACATCTCCAGCTGCGTCTTTAATAACTAGTCCCTATGACTATCTTCTTCAGCAGGTCCTTCAGTGGCTCCTTAGGTCCGTGGCTCCCGTCCTTCAGCAGCATTTGCAGCATGGATCCTTTCAAGAATTACCTGCAGAATTGCGCCTCAACATCTTCATTCTAACTCGCTCCAAACGGTCTGTTTCCTGTCTCACTCGAGCCTCCCCGGCGATGATTCGGCAATATCGTACACATAAGAGATACATCGTCCGAAGATTGATCGCTGCTGACTTTGATGAAGAGATGATTCAAGATGCCATGGCAATCATATTAATTTCAAATCAGAAAGACTCCTGCAAAATATCCATGTATAAGAAAATCTGGATTGGTCGAAACATCAACTGCTAAACCCTCTCAAGGATCACAATAACCGGCTGTTCGGTTAGCTATTCAGTCAGCTGTTCAGTCAGTTGGACAGGCTACACAGTCGACTCCTTTTTTCATCGAGGATTATATCACCAAGGCTACTGCATCCTATCCTCCGAGGGAGTATCTTGTCTTCCACAGACCTCGCGGAAAAATTAGCTGCCAACGAACGAAAGACACCTCATGTTCAATGGGCAGAAGGTAACGGCCAGATTCAATGCCTCTAATCTCACAGACACAGAGAGAAACAGGTTTATGAAGGCATTCTTACTATATGAGCTGAATTGCAGGGTCAAGACCTCTTCAGCCGAGATCGAGTCCATGCTCCCTAGGCGAGAACTCGACGCCACCGAGGAAGAAGCTATTAGATGTGTCAACAGCTATGTCTGTTCTCTCTATGGCGCCATGTTTGCCCAATGCGGCGGTGCTTGGCTCCTAGACCAGACTTCACTTGAAACCGGGCTACTATTTCCAGATACTTTCTATTTTAACCACGAAATCTATGCCTCTGATATGGGCCAGCTTGGACATGCTAGATTGGGTTATGTTAGAGAGGTTGAAAACAAGGTCGAAGCCAAGTTTGCTCGATTTGGCCTTCGTCCCTTCATTGAGTTTCTCGGCTATGACATGTCCGATCTACGTGGCAAGCAAGACTTGAAAATGCGTCTCAAAGACTGGTATTCGGAGCAGGCCGAATACTCTCACAAGTCTGGTGTACTTTGTTCCACGGAAAGAAACATCACCAGCCATACGTCACCCATCTACAGCCAGCTTTCCTCCGAGGCCAACACGGAACTCCAACGCAACATCTATCGACAACGAGCCTGGGTGTTCTTCGATAACCGTCGCTTCTACTCCAAGGGCAGTGCCGGACGCCCCATTTTTCCAACGCAGAGCTTTCTTAATAAAGAGCCTAGCAAGCAGGTTTGGGTTGAAGGGTGGTTTGACAATCCACGCCAAGCCAGAGCTTTGCGGCGGTCGAAGCGTTGGCATGATGATTTGTGTGCTAGCTCAGATTCTACCGATGCAGCGAGGATCCAATAGGTATCTCATTGAGTCAGTTTATGTAAGTAGTGCTGATGCTTCAGGGTTCTCTGGGACTATCTGGTGTTGTAGTTTTGTATAGCATTGATATATAGGTTTGAGAAGTATGAATGGTCCTCAAGATGGTCGCTAGAGTCAGGTTTGCCAGCGGTTTAGCTTATCCCATCTTGGGGACAAAATAGTACATTTTGCATATTGAAAGACATCACCATCAATGCATACTCCAAAACCAAACTGAAACCAGAAGCACTGAAGACCGGTTGACTGAGAACGTCTGTATGACGCCTGACGAGACTTGTTGTACTTGCAGACCCAGCTGGCAACTGAGTTTATGAGGCGAGCTGGTCATTCTACCATTCGCGGCAAAGGTTCCTTGCATGCTGTCATATCTAGCGGTCAGCATTAAGATCAGATTGCTTTGCATGTCTCGAATGAGTTTATGCCAGCACGGCTCTGGAAAGCATGAAAGCCACATTCTTCATCTGAATCAATAGTTGACCTTTCGGCTCGATCGACGATAGTTATCAGTTTGATCGCAGCTATGTTTCCGGATCTATATCTGACCTCTGGAAAAGCATATCGATCCACCTCAGTCGTTGACGATCACTGATAACGGACTCAGACTTACCTTAGTAAATCCCTTTTGTCAATACTTTCTCTTCACTTTTGTCTCCACGAATAAAAGCAAATGTTTCAACCCTGTCGGCAGATCACTGGGCTCTTGAATATCATCCCCGCAACCAAGCCACCAGTACCCTCAAATTACTCCATCCATCAAAGATCTGCCGATCATGGTTCAGGTGAGCCTGACCAGCCATCTTGGCTTTTCCTCCCTCAATGTTGACCTGAATTAAGCTTAGATCAAGGTTGGCCAATGGAAATTTCGACATCAGATATGGACACATATCCGTATTGAGTAACCATGTCGAGTTCACCGCCACATGGGGAGATGCTGGACTGGTCACTATCACTGCGTCTCGGGCATCACAGCATCAAGCTTATTGTTACAGCTATCACCGGACTTGAAATTACTGTCAGCTTGGTTCATTTTGTACGATCTTTACACGTCAGCGGTCAGTCTGTAGACTAACCTCCGCAGTAACCTCCGCAGTAACCTCCGCAGTAACCCACGGCCTCCGCAACCTCCGCTTGTAACCTCAAAGTGGATAAGACGGAATCTCACCAACAATGACGTGCGTTGTGATTAATCGAAGATAAGCTTAATCATTTCGTTTATCAATGTCTCATACGCGTCAATGAGTCAAGACTTTATTTTACTCAGCCACTTTCCCTTAAGAGATCGACATTTCTAACTCGCCGATAGCATGCATACGTGATTCAACAAACGCCGATCCTGATAAGCGCGCCAAGAAGACTCTTTTCGTCACTGACGACATTGGAATTCACATGCCGCAGCCGCAGTATCACAATCACAAACCGTTGGTGACACAATTGATAAGCTTGCAAATACGCTTATTCTCCACGAGGTTCTGAGTCTGCAGCAAGCCTCAAACTTCCTTGTCTGTCTGTGATTCCCGCTCGGACTCCGTCGTGATTACGCGGCGACGTTGTACATCTGTAAGTAGCCGACGACCGCTTGGCGATAATTGTAGTATCTCGCAGTGGACAGCCAAGCAGTGATGGTGAAACTGAAATGGATTAGCTGTGAGGAGTAGAGTTGCAGTGAGTAGATCATCCGAATCCATCCAACCAGTCACGGAATTTCATTTTAAGGCTAGATCTAGAATAGCTGAATGCAGAGGCTCCTGTGGCGGTCAAGTGCCGTGATCCACACTTGCGGGCAGGAAAGGCTGGCTTGGCCAGATCAGCATGACAATGATGAATCAAGGAAATGTTGTGAGTGACACAAGAAGAGGCATCCGTTTTGTGTTTGGTCAGTATCACCGGCTGCCTCTCTGTATCCCTTTTCACATGCCAATGCATAACAAATAAAAGGAAAAGAAATTTCAGGGATTATATATAGGATAGTTTAATTACTGGGCTCAACCAAACGGTTGGGTTGTTATCGGGCAGTCATATTGGCCAGGGTCGCAAACCCCAGAAGCCCCCAAGGCCCAAACGTCCCCGGACAGGTCTACCCTCAAAGCTACGGCTCCGGATCCATGACGGGCGGCGTCTGACGGGGCGCATGCCCCGGCTTGGCACGGCAGAGTACTCCACTCAATAAGCGCCCTTCACAGCCTCAGACCCATTGCAATATCGCCTCGCCCTTGGCAACAAGCAACGTTAATCAGATTTCATTTCGCAAACGTGCTGCGCAAGGAAGTCCCTAGTAAAGAATCCAAGGATATGTGCCCGATCTCAGCTGTAACACGAATCTGAGATCTCGACGTCTGAAACAGACCAATGAAAACGTCAATTCTCCCTCGTGTTTGAGCCTGATTGTTTCCGTTTGCCCAACTGCCCCCTATTCAGAGATAAGACTACCGGCCAAGACGGGATCTTAGCTTACTCACGGGAGACAAGTGCCACAGACAAACATCCACTAACCAAGGCTCAACGTCAAGGGTGATCGCCGTCCTTGGACGTCTTGGCGCCCAACACCAAGAAACTATTGCGCGTCTATGTGACGATTTATCAGAGGGAGCGGGTCTGTACTCCATATCACAAAGCCATGGCTTAGTAGGATGATTCAGAGTTTCCAGGGCTGTGCAATCTACGAGTATAAGGATGGATAATTTCCTTTCGTCTCAATCTGCATTCTCGAATCTCCAGACTCAAACACACATCTCAAAATGGATTCTCTATTCCGTCGACAGGACCCAGACCCCGAATTATGCAAGAAATATGCCAGCTTTGCTTCGCACATGGTACGATGGCAGTTCAAGATCATCTACTGGACCATGTTTGTGTCTAATCTATTGATCTTGTTTGTTGCTTCATGGACATATATCCGGTATGTTATCTGTTTGAATTTTTTGATCAGTCTAACAATAACAGAGGACAGAAAGCTATAGAGAAGTTTGCTCATAATCCCAAAGCTCGAACGAAACGCATACGGCAGTCTGTCTTTATGTGTCTGGGATGTGTCTCTATTTCCACAGTCATCGTCATTATGGAGGCGTATTCCATCCTGGCTCTACAGTTTTGTGATGGAGAAGATCTTATTTCTCTTTATTGGTCTACCTGGACTATGATCCAAGTTGGTTCATTGATTGCCATGATTGGTATCATCCTAGCCATGTCACATACCCTTCGTGACCGAAAGCATCCGTAAGTTTGTTGTATCACGGCACGGCAGGCTCCGCTAACAGTTTAGACCATGGGGTCTTGCTCTAGGTACACCCGTTCTCGTCATCGCCGGATTCCTCCATCTATTCCACGATTGCATCAAGAAACGAATTCGAAGAAATTATCCACGAAGAAAAGATTTTGACGATGCCATGGGGCCTCCAATGAGCCAAGCGTAAGATACCCGACAGTTACACATTTCTTAGCTAATACAAACAGTAACACCATCTCGGTCAACCCCGATGAAGAAGAAGACATCGAGTACAAGGCTCTAGTCATTGGGCTTACATTTGACGGCGGTCCTATTATTCGATACACAGATGCTGTACCCGAGACTCTACCCGAACATGCTGAGTTATTGGGATACTGTGCCAAACAGAAGCCTATCGTTATGTGTAAGCGCGAGGCTGTTCAATTTTTGATGGATCCATTGGTACAACTCCCACGTGCTGTTTCTCCAAACTATCGCAAGGGTACATGAGTCAAATGTCAAACGACTCAGTCAATTAAGCGATGCGACAGTCAACTCGGGTTGCCCGATTCTTACACGAGTTCAACGGTCAAACCGTAGAGGCTCTTCGCTTCAGGGGTGATGACAGGGTGCTTGGCGTCAAAGCACAAGACAAGGGAGAAGCGCTTTGACTTTATGCGTTTGCATTATTGCCTAAACTAGCAGGCATTCTTGACGTTTCCTTGGTCAATGATTTATAGTTTTTCTTGGTTTTTAAAAGGAGTTCTGTTCGGATAGACAGGGACGGCATAATTGGTGTCATGGACGGTCGGAAAAGTGGCGATACCCTGGGCGATAGGATCGGATCGGATAATAGGATAATAAAAGTTGTGTTTTGCATAATTAATTGTGCATGTACCTTTGTGGTGATGTCACGGCTCATGATGGTGATCATTGATCTGATAACGTTTAATTGACGTTAATTGTTTAGTGGCCGACTCCGGAGATGCTTCGCTTTACTATCGATAGCGGGGTTTTAGTGAGTGCCCCTCATCGCCATCCGGTTCGGCCAATCTCTTGAGCGGCTTAGTAAATGGCTTTCTAATCATCAGATCGCGACTCAATATCGCCTCAAGAACATTTCGGACGCGACACTCGCTTCATACTTCGTCTCTGCGACTCCTCATCCGACCCGACAGACACGCACGATGGGCCTCACCAAGGTTAAACACATCGTCCTGGTACGTCTACCCTATGCCTACGTTTCATGCGCTGACAGAACAGGTCCTCTCAGGCAAAGGAGGAGTAGGGAAATCATCTGTTACAACACAACTAGCGCTGTCGCTCGCATCGGCAGGTCATTCTGTCGGTATTCTCGATGTCGATTTAACAGGTCCTTCAATTCCCCGCATGCTCTCAATCGAAGCTTCAAAGGTCACCCAAGTACCAGGAGGATGGGCACCAGTATTGGTTCACGAAGGAGATGAAGTAAAAGGTCTCGGTAGTCTTCACGCAATGAGCTTGGGTTTTCTCCTCCCAGCAAGAGGCGACGCTGTGGTTTGGAGAGGACCGAAGAAAACAGCCATGATTCGACAATTCCTCAAAGATGTCCTCTGGAATGAGACCGACTTTTTACTCATCGATACACCACCAGGAACAAGCGACGAACACATCTCCCTCGCCGAAACACTCCAGAAGGACGCGACACCAGGGCAAGTCGCAGGCGCAGTAGTGGTCACAACACCCCAAGCCGTAGCCACAGCGGACGTGCGCAAAGAACTCAACTTTTGCACAAAGACAAACATTCGGGTCCTAGGTGTTGTGGAAAACATGAGTGGTTACGTGTGTCCGCATTGTTCCGAATGCACTGATATCTTTGGATCGGGAGGAGGGAAATCCATGGCTGAAGAGTTCAAGGTTCCGTTTCTGGGATCTGTGCCGATGGACGCACAGTTTATTGCGCTTCTCGAGGAGGGGAGACGACCGACTTATCCGTCGGGTACAACGGTCAACGGGAAGGATATTTCGTCTCCCCGGACAGACGGTGAACAAGGCACTTTGGTGGACAAGTACCGGGATTGTTCTCTGTTTCATGTGTTTAAAGACATCACCGACAAGGTCATAACAAACGTGGGCTAATAGCTACCCTGGAAGCCAAGATGGTCCACTGCAAATGCGTGTTTTGCTTTATCGCCTGTTCTCACGCCAGATAGTGCGTCGCGACACATCAGTGAGTTGGTGTCGTGAGTAGAGTCTGTCTGACTTGAGTGTCTGTCTCGCAAAACGGCATCTTTAAGTTAAGCCACCTGCAAAACGCTCACATCACTGGAATCTAGACTTGCAGATTTACGACCAGGCCATGACATTTACGGACACAGCCTCTAATTCAACAGCTACAATGACGAAACTGTGGCCAACTTGCAAGGATTCAAGCCCTGCCCCACCAATTTATCCAGTCACAGACCTCACATTTCACCCAAACGAGCCCAGCGCGGGTGGAATTTTCTCTCTCTCGTAAAAAATCTTGCATGCACTCGTCTTGTTTGGGCGTCAACCCGGGGAGTCATCTATATTCCCCGGCCTGTACACACCGAGCCCTTGTACCTGGATTGGCCTGTATTTGGGTAATGACCTACGTAGAACTACTGCGCTATACCTCTTGGCTGGCACCGCCTGATTGAGACCTTAGCACATTGGATCGGAGATGATAGAAATTTGCTTGTCGTGCCTGCTCCTGCTTTCTCTGCTCACCCACCAACCCAACCAATTCAACCCAACCCCTCTCGTAAAAAAGACCCAAAATTCTCTCACCGACTGAGTAACGTAAACAAAACAATCATCTTGCTGATTTGAGCTTGCTGTTCTTTTTGACTCCTGTCTCTCTGCTCGGTAAACCCTCACGCGACTCGCAATCCATTCACTTGAACTGCAAGTTCAATGTCGAATAATCGCGTCTAATCTTTCACACATTCGACGGTAGAACACACCGTCACTGACCTTCTCGGCTCCTTTCCTGGGCTTCTATGCGGCCGACGGATCTTCTGCGCTTCCTCTTCTCGCGACCTTCCAAGTGAGTGAAGCCAAGTGAAGCCATTCACACATCATGATCAGTCACTAACAGTGATACAGGCCCCGATAGCACCCCTTTAAAGAAAACACTTTGATACACCACGAATCACCTCAAATTACCTCTCCTGCCACAATTCCGCCGCAGGACATCTTCTACATCCTCTCGAGACCTCCCTAACGTCCCCTAGAGACGTTCTCCCATCGATCGATTGCTGCTGGCTCCGCCAGCATCTGAATAAGTCCCGTACCTGTGGGCCTACTCTCTCAAACAGACGCCGCATAGTCTGTTTGAGCGGCAGCTAGTGCTCCGCGGACTCTGCCAACCGGGCAAAGAATTCCATCTCGTCCAAAATGCTGTCCACTTCGGTTCCCAACAACTGCACCTTTTCGCCGGCATCGGCCACTCCCCATCTGACAATCAATCACGATGTGGCCGCTGACCTCGACTCGACCAACGCTTTCGAAGGTCCTGAGAAGCTCCTCGAGGTTTGGTTCGCTCCCAGTCCGACGACTCTTCCTCCTTCTGCTCCCGCCAATGGCCTAAAGGCAGTTCCTGCTGATACCTGGGTTCCCATGCTTGATATGGTCAACTGCAAGGTCTTGTCTGTTCTTGAGAGCGACATGATGGATGCTTATCTCCTCTCCGAGTCGAGCATGTTTGTTTTCCCTCACAAGATCATTCTCAAGACTTGCGGAACTACCACTCTTCTTCTCGGCCTTCAGCGCATGCTTCACATTGCTGCCAAGCACGGATTCCCTTTCCACAATGCCAACTCTGCCGACGACATTCAGGCCGCTGCGACTCCCTATCGCGTCTTCTACAGTCGCAAGAACTTTCTCTTCCCCGAGAAGCAGCAGGGTCCCCACCGTAGCTGGAAGCAAGAGGTCAAGTATCTCGACGACATGTTCGACGGAGGTAGTGCCTATATGGTAGGCAAGATGAACGGCGATCATTGGTATCTATACCTCACCTCGCCTAACCAGCAGGCCCTCACACCTCCTCGCACCCCCGACGAGATTGAAGGTGCAAGAATTCCTGTGGGAACGTTCAATGGTGTTCCCGGCAGCTATCACGACGAGACTCTCGAGATCCTCATGACGGACCTTGATCCGGAAAACGCCAAGCAGTTCTATCTGTCGCACGCGAGTGCGGTCGCCAGCGACAAGATGGCTGCAGAGGCAAAGGATGCTCGCAAGGAAGCCATCAACAGCCTTGGAGGGCTTGCCGAGACTGTTGACGAAGTGGACGTCTTTGCCAACGAAGATCCCGACAGCAACATGCTTGATTCTGTCGAGGCCTTGACCACCGAAGGTCACGCCTTGGGAACTGTCGTTTCGGAGAGTTGCGGCCTCTCCAGCGTCTACCCAACATCCAAGTATCCCGACGCCCGAGTTGATGCTTATCTTTTCAGTCCCTGCGGCTTCTCTGCAAATGGAGTTGTTCCTCCTGAGGCTGGAAAGGGTGAGCACTACTTTACCGTCCACGTCACTCCTGAGCCACACTGCTCTTTCGCTTCATTCGAGACCAACGTCCCTGGTGGTCAGAGTGGACGTACCACGACTGAGATCATTGAACATGTTGTCGATATCTTCAAGCCCGGTCGATTCAGTGTGACTCTGTTTGAAGCCAAGGGAGCAGCTCAGAATCCATACTGTATGGGAGATGATGATTCCAACAATTGGGCTGCTAAGCGTTTGGTTGATCCTGTTCGAGGATACCGACGTATTGATCGTATTGTTCACGATTTTGAGGATTACGATCTTGTCTTTCGTTTCTATGAACGTG
Organism: Fusarium austroafricanum; assembly: GCA_012932025.1. Taxonomy (NCBI): domain Eukaryota; kingdom Fungi; phylum Ascomycota; class Sordariomycetes; order Hypocreales; family Nectriaceae; genus Fusarium; species Fusarium austroafricanum. The sequence goes on along the minus strand of JAADJG010000068.1, from coordinate 64,239 downwards.
AGGGATGGGCTGGTACTAAGAGTGCTCGAGTTGGAGAGCCTATCAGCCCTACCAAGTGATGTCCTTGGATGTCCTTGGGGTTTGTCTTCTGACAGTCATTTCTGAGCCAGTCACTGATGCAGTCATTTCTGATTCGATTGGATATTTTAACTTGAGCCGCTCCTTGAGCTTGTTTAGCTAGTTTGGATTGATAAATAAACGTTGTTGCATCATGACTCAATGCTGAAGAGAGTGAACCACTTGTTGTGTCCAGACATGCATGCGTAGAACCTAAAATTAGTGCTTCGTTCAGTGCTTGCATCCGAAAATTAGTGCTCACTGCACTGAACCTAAGACATGCCCCGCCCGGGTCACCTCTAACCTCTCGAACTTTTTGGCCGATAACGATAAGCCTTGCACGTGACCTCAGCCCCGTCAAAAAATTCTTGCTTCAATCTGCTCTCCATGAATACAGCTTCACAATCACCACCAAACAATCACCCAATCCGCCACAATGCATCTTATGTACACTCTTGACGCTCAGGGCAACCGCCTCTACACCCTCAAGAAGGTCGCCCAAGGACAAGTCACAAAGTCCGCCCATCCCGCCCGCTTCTCCCCCGATGACAAGTGGTCGCGCCAGCGCGTTACTCTCAAGCGACGATTCGAGCTTCTCTTGACTCAGCAGAGTATGTATAACAATTCTACATCAATTTCACAGCTAATATCTTGCAGAGGAGGAATAAATCACTAAATAGTGCACTCGATCAACGGCGTTACGGAGGCTTGGGCGTTTAGACACAAAAAGTGTTAACAATCAACTTTTTTCTACCTAGTGTTTCTTCTTCGAGTTTACATTTCGTCCTGCTCCCACGCGAATCTTGTCACGACCGCCTGATCGATGTCCCGTTAGTAGATCGGGCAGATAATCTTGATCCATGATATCCTTCTTTCGTTGACGTCTCTGTTCGTCCGCCGCCCTCGTGAACTCCTTTTGATCCTCCGCCAGGATGAGATTGTTGCCCCATCCATTCTTTCCACCTGCGTTCTTGGGAAGGCGACCATTCGCAGATCCATGAACCGGCTTGGGAACACTGTAGACATTGCCGCGGTTATTCCACTGAAAGTTCTTCTTCAGGTGGACTTTGAAGTTGCCGTGCTCGTCGGTAGAGCAGCTGACTCGATTGAGTGTAGGTTGACCGCAAGTAGGGCAGAACTGTTTGTTCATTTCTTTTGTGATCTTGAAGCATCCGTGACAACGTAGAACCCAATTCTTGAGATGTGTAATTCGAGCGAGGGAGGGTGCAACGAGGTTGAGGTTCATTCGGAGGGCGACGTTTTGCATGGCGTAATCCGAGGTGAGAACGGCGGCTTGAAGAGTTTTCTGGACGGGCGCTGAAGGTGTTGCGCCTGAATCTTGGGCTTGGTGTTTCTTGAGGTTGGAGGGAGTAATCCAGCCGCCTTCATCATCGGAAGCGTCGCCGTCGGAGGCTTCCTCAACAGCCTCGATTGTCTCGTCGGCCTTTTCGCCTGAGGTCTCTGGGGTAGTCTCTGGGGCAGCGGACGTCTCTGTCTGCGCGGTCTCTGGGGCGGTCTCTGGGGCAGTCTCGGGGACAGTCTCGGGGACAGTCTCTGGGGCGACCTCTTGAGTTTCGGCAACATCTGCAGTCTCCTTGACTTTGATAGCCGGGGTCTCTGTAGTGTTTGACTCTGCGACAGTCTCGGTAGGCTGCTCAACAGGGTTCTCGATGGTCAGGTTATCAACAGCCTTTTCCAAAGACTCCTCAACCTTGTCGGTCTCTGCTGTCTCGACCTCAGCCTTGGTCTCAGCCTCGGCGGGCTTTGGCCTCCCGTTCAAACCCTTCTGACCAGGTACTTTTCTCAATCTCCAATCTCCTCCATTTCGTTCACACTCCAACTCATACCCCAAAGCCAAAACTTCAATATCAGGCTTGCTAAGAACTGCCAAATCTCCTGTTCTTCGCGCAAAGTCTCGAATGACCTTTACGCTTTCGGGGTTGGGCGATCGTAGGGTGATGAAAGGGAGAAGAGTCGTTTCTACTCGCGATCGAGTAGCGGCATCTCGAATTTCCGAAATGATGCAGGGAAGGGTGTAGAGTTGTTCGGCTTTCGCGCGGAGGGTATTTGCGGGAGGATCGTTCTTGATCAGAGGGCCTGTATCAAGTACAAGGCTGTGGATAGGCTTAAGAGCCGATGCGTCTGAAGCCATGGTGATGTATGGTTTGTATGGGGTTTACCGTTTTGGTGATAATTTCTGTGGTGTTCATCGCGGGGCAAACTTTTACGATAAGATAAGAGATAAGATAGCATGACAAATGCAAATTTATTGATGTAGCCTGCGTCGGTCAAGAGTTATTAATTCAGGCTTGCGTTAATTATGACATTATATGGCATTATCATGATGCATTAATACTGTTGCTTTGAATCGACCATTCATGTCAATCAATATCGCGCCATTCTGCAACCCTTGTGGCTTGTCACTGTTGACACAAAGGGCGCTGGCATAGACGAGTCACAGGGCGTAGTCGACATGACACGGCTGGTGGATTAATAATGGAGAAACCCGCCAAAACTTACCTTTGGAGGTAAATCTAATGCTTCGGAGGGTCACCCGAGAAATGTTTTGGCCTCGTTTATTCTGTGGCTTTTTTTCGTCTCTTGTGACTCAAGCATTCAACCCAAAGGCGTGTTTTACTCTGCCGGTTTCGGTTGATTCAACGGTAAGACGGGGTAAATGCCGTGATCTGACAAATGTAAGATACAGTGAGCATCAATGAAGTTTGGCCTCAGCAAAGTCAAAGTTGGTCGCAGTGTTACAGAGAATGTTATTGAGATGGTAACACGGTACAAATAATAAAGTAACAGAAATAAAAATGTTCTCATCACTCGATTTTTACGTACAATGCCCCGCTGAGCATCATTACAGTGGACTTTTCACAACATCTACAGTGGGTCTGCGGAGGAATTGGAGATTTGGGGTCGACTTGATCTTGTCAATTCAAAGTTATCAATCCGATCAACGGGCGTAAGCGGGCTAATGTTGGTTTGGTCAATGACGCGAATAAGCTCAGCCCATGTGCTGGCATTTTCCCGCTGAGAAATCCATCAGCCCAACCCTTCTATTTCCAGTGCCGGCGTCGGATCGGATGTCACCCACGTTTGTACATGCGCCCTACAACATGTCGAGCTAGGTATTGATGTGGATGGATCAGTCACAATGGGGAAATCACTACAGGGCGCAGAATAACATACTACGTGCTCAATGATATAAACCCCGGGTCGTCAGCTGAGTTGGAGCAAGCAAGCAAGTCATCTACTCTGAAGCCAAGTCTGAAGTCTACCATCACAATGGCTCTCTCTGAAAAGGCTCTCTCGTCCTTTGTTGACGTTCAAGTCGCAAAGCTTCCCAAAACTCCTCCAGAATATGAACACATCGGTATTCATAAGAACGGCTCTGCTCAACCATGGGGAGCTGCTCATGCTTTGGCTTCTACTTTGAAAGGCAAGATGTCCAAGAAACCAGAAGTACACATCGCCATCAATGGCCACTTCAACTCAAAGGTCTACACCACCAACTCGGAGGTCTCTGGAGTCGTCAACATTACTCCCGCCCGAAACACTCGCTTTGATCGAATCGACATTTCTCTTGATGGACTTGGCGAGACACGAAGGGATGGTCCCGACATGACACACATGACATCTCATCGATTCCTTCGACTAGAGATGCCCATCGACGACTCGGAATACCCTGAATCTCGAGTTCTCACCGCTGGAACCACTTATACATTCCCCTTCATCTTCAACGTCCCAGCACATCTCACCTCCAAAGCATGCACCCACAAAACAGTTTCAGAAGATGTCTGGGAGAAACACATGGCACTGCCTCCATCTCTTGGCAGCTGGGAGAAAGATGACATGGCTCCCGATATGGCACGAGTCACTTATAGCATTCAAGCCTACGTTCTCACCCGATCTAAGCATGGTTTCAACATCGCCCTCGGAAACTCTCATTGCATCAACGTCATGCCAACATCTTTCGAGGAGCCTCCTCTGAATATTACCGAAAAGGACGATTTGTACAAGGTTGAAAAGTCTAAAAAGGTCAAGAAGAATATCTTTTCCGCCTCTCAAGGTCGCATCTCTGCTGTGGCGGCACAACCCGCGGCTATTCACCTTACCAAAGAGGGATACGAAGCCAGCGGATCATCTATTCCTATCAGTTTCACCTTTGAACCTTCAGCCGCCGATGTGATTCCACCTCAGTTTACATCCGCATCTCTCAAGATTCAAGCACATACATGGTTCCGCGACCAACCAATGCTGAACCTGCCAACAAGGGGATCTCAAGTGGCCAACTTTGGATATCCTTTCTCCGTACCACTTTCAAAGACCAAGCCCGAAGTGCAATGGACGCAAAACGTGGATATGGAGAGCACAAAGAGTTCTCCTGTTTTTCACACCGCTACACTTGAAGTTCCTTTCAAGTTGCCTACAGCTGATAAGATGTTTGTCCCAACATTTCACTCCTGCATCATCTCACGAGCATACACTGTCAAGGTAGTTTTGGATGGAGATGTCAAGATTGATTTGACGGTTCCAGTGCAAGTAGTTATGGGAACACCCGATGTTTAGTTTGTCTCTTTTGGCGTTTGGTTCGGAATGCTCCAGCAGGTTGATGAGAGATGAAAAGATATCCAGGCGAGCATTATCCGATAGAGTTAGGTCAGGTTTTATTAATAGTAATTGTTATCAACGCTGTTCCCCGTTGTTCCCCAGTAGCTTATACCCAGATACCCACAGTGAGGATGTAGCTGAAAGCTTGACCTGGGCAAGACCTGGAGGCAATTTGATCCACAAGAACCATGAACTGCAGTCATGCCAAGGAGAGGCGTATGCAGGTCCGTTGGAGTTGTAGGGAGTCCGTAGGGATGTCAGATTCGAGATCTACCATTGCAAGTTGAGCCTCATCATAGGTCAGCAGATGATAGGTGTGAGCGACTTTGTTGGCGGTTCGAATGCGTGTTTCAATTAGCCGGTACCGAAGGGATAAACAGCCAGACTTAGATCAGCATGGATTGATGTGCCAGACACGTCAACTTCAGATTACAGGCTGGCTGAATAAGGTAGTGGCCGATATGTGAGACCCTAATCATCATTGAAACGGCCGTTATAATCCTGCGGCCGCTGTCTCTTACATCAGATATAAATCGAGTCATTAGTGATTTAATGTGGTTAAAGGCATGGTAAAACGAAAGATGTAGGGTAAGATATTGTCACGACTAGGTGATCTCTCCAAGACGTAAGCATCAATCCTTGACAAATTAGTTTCCTAGACTGCGACATAGTTCAATAGACTAGGTGAGTAATAAGCTTCAATTACCCCATGAAAACCCATGAATATTGACACGTTGGCAATATTTTAGTCAGATATTCTGGGGATAAACTCAACAACTTGCTACCGTAACTTGCAACTTGATGAATTACCCTACGTCAGGTGATCGACATAACTATTACTATTTTAGACCATTTGCATAATTTAACTTTGGCTAGCGATTGTAGCCGTCAGTCTTCAAACTTAGTCCTCAACTTTACGGGACATCCCTAGCAAGCCATAATTCTCATATGCACTTGGTCTTTTCGTTCTAGACACGACAATTGCCGGGATATCCCAACGTTAACCGTGCTCTATATCGGATCGGCCGTTTACGGATGCTTGACTCGGGGTTTCTATTAGAAATTACATGGCCTCAGAGATCGCTGCTTCAGTGGGCCATCCGCTCCACAGAAAAATTCAACATTACGAGAGAATTTTGTCGGTGGCCAATACAAAACAAGGTGACCAATACGTTTTATTTTAATGACGGATTTTAATCTGAGTCCAAGTGTAATCAAGATAGGCCTGTTAGATAGGCGATGCAAAGCATGCACTGATCATTCTGAGGGAACGCCGAATACCGACACCAGTGTTTCGTCATTTCCGGCGGCTAATAGAAGGTTGACTTGAGGAATAGAGAATTTTGTAGGTGGTTTATCAGCAATTTAGCGCGTGTTGTCACGCTGTTTGACTTGGTTAGCAGACTTGGTTGGCAGACTTGATCTTTGGAGATCATCACCCCTAGTCAAGTGACTTAACCGCGCCTCAATGCCGTTCGAGACAAGAACAGAAAAACAAGACTACCCTCGTTCCAGAATCGTACCATACATCATTTGAGCGCATTATAGTCCTTCGAATCATATCAACACGCGCTATCAAGGCCACGAACAGAAAAGACTCAATGGTCAATGCTTGGCGACCCTGTCCAGTGAATGCAACCCCTGTCTGACTCTGCATCTCCACTGCATCCCACCCCTGGCTAGCTAAGCTTAGCAGTCTTCCAGAACTTTTCTCCCGCTGATTTTCCTCCCAAGCCGTAAAATTCTTCGGATGCGACTGACCTACACTCGTGCGATAAACCCCTACGGACCCGACTTGGCAGAGAAATACCGGCTGCAACCGTCGTCATTCCCGGGACATGATGCTCTCATCACCAAACCCGGCACTTCCAGATACCTAATCTGCTCCGCATTCTCACTCATTTTCAGTACGTAAAGAAATCCAGTCTCTCCTCAACTTAATCTCTCCCCTTTGCGGAGAATCTCTGGGGACAATCCACAGTCTCGAGTCTTTTTTTTTCATCATCTCTGCAAACCCTGCATCGTCGGACAGTTTTATTGACTAATGCAAACATGGCTGCAGCCAAGCAAAAGGCTGCGTGAGGCTCTGTCGGTCCCCGCTTTATGTAATCGAAAGGTCTGTCTAAGTGGTGATCCACCGGAAGCGCAACACTACACACGAGCTCGAGCCTCATGACACGGAGTTTCGGCACCGTAGACAGCTTCAGTTAAGATGTCCGCTGGAGGCCACGAGTCTGGGGTCTGGGGTAGTTTGACTTTGACTCTGGTGAGGGAATTCAACATGTCAGAGAAACAGGGTTTGTCAGGTCGCCTCCGAAGGCAGAGGTGGACCTATCTCGACCCACTGACTTGACTACAAAGATCGGCCTCATTCTCGGTTTGTCTGTCTGTCTGTCTGTCTGTCTCTGTTCTATATAACAACCCATCCCCATCCCCATACTCTCTATCCATTCCCCCAATCCTCATTCATACCCATTCACATACACATACATACATACATCCCAATGGCGGATCAAATCAACAACGCAGCCCACCAGGCTCCCACAGACAACAAAAAGGCCAGAAGAGAATCAGTACCAGACATGTTTGACACACACGCCGGAGAAATCACAGAGTATGGTGACATGGAGAAGCAAAAGGCTGCTGAGGGTAACGCACACTTCCACCGTCTTGGATGGAAGCGATTGACAGTTGTGTTGATCGTTGAGGCTATTGCCCTTGGTTGTTTGTCTCTTCCCTCTGCTTTCGCCACTCTTGGCATGGTTGCTGGTGTTATTCTCACTGTTGGTCTCGGCTTCGTCGCCATCTATACCTCTCACGTCGTGGGACAAGTCAAACTTGCTTTCCCTGAGGTTTCTCACTATGCCGATGCTGGTCGACTTATGTTTGGCAAGTTTGGATACGAGGTTAGTCCAGTCATTCGCAGTCAATTGACAATCAGCAATGCTAACATTTACAGCTCGTCGGTGTCATGTTCTCTCTCCAACTCATCTTCCTCGTCGGATCCCACTGCTTGACAGGAACAATCGCCTTCCTCAACCTTACCGATAATGGAACATGCTCTCTCGTCTTTGGTGTCGTCTCTGCCATCATCCTCCTCCTCGTCGCTATTCCCCCCTCATTCGCAGAGGTTGCCATCCTCGGTTACATCGACTTTGTCTCCATCATTGTCGCTGTCGCCATCACCATCATCGCTACTGGTATTCAGGCCAGTGATTCCGTCGGAGGCATGTCTTCCGTCAACTGGTCTGCTTGGCCCAAGGAGGACCTCGGCTTCACCGATGCCTTTATCGCCATCACCAACATTGTCTTTGCCTACTCCTTTGCTGTCTGCCAGTTCAGCTTCATGGATGAGATGCATACCCCCCGCGACTACGTCAAGTCTATCTGGGCCCTTGGTCTGATTGAGATTGCCATCTACACTCTTACCGGTGCTCTCATCTATGCCTTTGTCGGTCAGGATGTCAAGTCCCCTGCTCTTCTGTCTGCTGGTCCCCTCATCTCCAAGATTGCTTTCGGTGTCGCCCTTCCCGTCATCTTCATTTCTGGATCTATCAACACCACAGTCGTTGGTCGCTACATCCACGGACGTATGTTCAAGGACTCAATCATCCGCTACATCAACACCAAGATGGGCTGGATCAGCTGGTTGGTTCTTGTTACTGTCATCACGATTGTGGCTTTTGTCATTGCTGAGGCCATTCCCTTCTTCAATGATCTCCTCTCCATCTCCTCGTCTCTCTTCATTTCCGGCTTCACCTTTTACTTCCCTGCCATTATGTGGTTCATGCTCATTCGCAAGGGACCTTGGCACTCCAAGGAGAACCTTCTCCTGTCTATTGCCAATGGTATCATCTTTATTATTGGCATGGTTGTCCTTGTCGGTGGAACATACGCTTCCATTGATGACATTGTAAGTTCTTTCTATCCGCCACATGATCCCTGCTAACATTCCCAGATCCTCAAGTTCCACAAAGGCGAGGTCCGAGGTGTCTTTACTTGTGAGCCCATTGCTTAAGCGATGTTTAGCGATAGTTTGACTTTGAATACAAGATTTATGATTCTATGACTCAATCTGTCTCTAATCGGTCCGCGGAGTTGTCGGAGTTGAGATCGTCAAGTTGATCGCCTGTGAAAAGTTGTCTGATCCTCACATGTTACGTCACTTGAGGATTTTGCAAATTGGAGAAATTGGAGAATGTGCGACAGATGATGATTGGTGCGCAAAAGTGTGGACCTGTCGATCATTGCAGTTTGCCGATGAGACGATAAGATAAAGTCGGAGTGAGATTCGGCATAAAATCCATGTCGCCGACGCCAACACGACCCTTGGCGTGGTCTAAGCTTGAACATCGGCTGAAACATACACGGCATCGAGGTCACGTTGCCGACCACGCCTGTGAATGTGAATAATGGATTGCGAAGCTATCCTGGCATAGAGCACGTCTATAAATACCTAAACACCACGATCCTGGCAATACTTGTCAACCTCCTTCTTCAACTGCGCCTTTTTGGTAACCACATTATCCATAATCTTCTTCACAAGGATATAATCCTCATGAGACAACGAACCACCTCCATTCCAAACTCCCTCCTCCAAGACTGCCCAAAGACCAGATCCCTTGGCAACCTCTTCCATCAAGTCCATCACAGCAGTCAGTTGGTTAGGAAGCCAGGTGATGATGGGACTTCCGCCTGTGGCTGTGGGGTGAAGAGTGTGCTTGATGATGTACTCGCGGGTGAACATCCAGTGTCGCCATCGGAAACTTCGGATGTGATCGAGAACTCGAACATACAAAACTGCAAGGCCATGATCGCCCGACTTGGTGAGGAAGTCTCGGACACCGACCGAGGCGGCCGTTTCGCGGACGTACTTGAGGAATGCTCTGTGAGGCTTGGGGCGGTACTCTCTGAACTCGATGAGGATGTCGGTAAGAGGGTTCTTTGGCATGGGGATTTCGCAGATGTGATCAAGCAGAGGAATGATGGCATCATTGGCCCCTGATTCTCCACGGAAGAACTGGGGCTTATCGCCGTATTGTCCCTCGTAGACAACTCCATCAGGGAACATGGACTGCTTAGTGATGCCATAGATGAATGTTCGGTAGGTCATGTAGTCCTTGGGGAGTGATTGACTCCACATGCCTTCCATGTTGGCCTCGATGATCTGCATAGCATTGAGGATGAGTTCCAAGCTGGCCTTGGCCTCTGCGATTTTGTTGGGGCTGTCGTTCTTCTCAACGGCAGCAAGGAGATCGACAGCTCCTTCAATTAAACCGCCAGTCTGAGCAACCATGTGAATGTGAGTGAGGATGAAACCGGCTTCAGAAGACTTGGGGTCAAGACCCTTCTCGAAAGCACGGATGAGGCGGAGGTTATCGTAGTCATCGTGTCCTTGCTCAGGATGAACGAGCCAGTAGTTGTACAGGGCGTAAGAAGCGGCATACGACATGAAGGCGGGGATATCAAGACTGAGTTGTTAGTCAAGTCACTGACACCGAATGAGGCACTTACATCTCGGCACACTTGACAAGAGGTCCAGCAATACACTTGGGAAGTGTTTGACGACCGAGTCCATATCCACCATCATCACTCTTGCTATAAGTCTCCCAGCAAGGCTCAAGAAGATAAGACGAAGCAATAAAGCTGTAGTCTCGGAAAGCAGCAGTAATAGCAGCCATGTCTCTCTTGTCTGTTCCAGGAATGACAAGGTTATCAATCTCAGAAGTCAAATCAGGAAGAGCTCCGTTGTCAATGACAGGTCCAAGACCAAACGTCGCCAACAATCCAGGAGTGCCATCTTCTTTCAGAATAGGGATATCATTGAGAAGGTTAGAGACGGGATCGAATTGAGAGGGGAGTCTCTTGAGAGGAAGTGAAAAGGGAAGATATCCTGTGCGAGTAGTGATAGTGAAAGGATCTTCACCCTCAGGGAGTTCTGAGGGATCCTTTCGAAGGTAGGGGAAGAGGGTGTTGGCAGCAGACATTTTGATGGTGATGATGAATACTCCAAGTAGGAGGCAATGACTCCTATATACAAAGAGGCCGGAAGAGTTCCGGCCTCCGCCCTTTGTGAACAATGACAAGTGTAGGAAACCGATGATACCCTGACCGGTTCAAGTCCGTTTGACAACTGCCAATCTAAGGGATAGTATTGATAATGGTCTCGTGGGCGGCCGGAGTTGGGTCCGTGATCCACTACCCCGCGGTATGATAGTGTAGATACTGTTATCTGGCTTTATAACTTGTTCGTAATCTACCACGTACTAATTTCTTTGTTGCAATCGTTGATTCATCCATGATCCTTCAAGGTTTTTGTCACTTCACTCCGTGATGATGATCTCTCTTACAGCCCAAAGTCTACAACTCTTTCCTCTGAACAATGTCAAAGGATCACGGGTCGACAATCTAATATGCTCATATGATCTAATAAGTTCGTTTAGTTTACAATTATCGTCTCGGCAATGCACTAGTGGATGTGTGGGGAACCGCCTTGTCGTGACATCCGCCCTAGCATGACAAGCTAGTCACCGCCTTAATCTGACAAGCTGGGGTAACAGGGGGACAATTGATAACAATTGACGTTTGATTGTACAGTGTTCAACTATCAAGGTGCGCCCTGTTTCGACATCTAGATATCAGCAAACTCGGGATTGTCGTGATTGGTCAATGGAGTGTTTATCTTAGATACAGTATGCACGGAGTAATCGGCAGGGGGCCGTGAGGGTGTTCTGGAAGCATTGTCTTGTGTCCTCGTGAGATTGTGGTGGGTGCGGACGACTTGAGTCGAGAGTCAACATACGTCGAAACTTGGGCAGCGAGATGCGAAGGACGAAGAAGAACAGACAAAGTATAGATGTGATTCATAAATGCAACTTGATACAATTGAATACTACGTAGTTAATACTAGACTGCATCGCTACCCAGATCATGCTACCTTCGACGAGGAGCCTCTTCAAAGACCTTTCCAAGTCTCTCATCCAACCATTTCACATCCTCCATATTCCCAGGTGGTCCTCCAGCCCAATGTCCCCAAATAGATGGATAAACATCAAGACTAGCATTATCCCCCATACACTTAACCTCATACTCGGAATCCTCAGGGCTAAAAAGTCAGTATACATCTATACAGAGATGGGTTACTTACGGAAAGTAAAGATCCGTCTTGCTAGGAAGAACAAGGGTTCTCGCTTTAATAGCTGCCATGGCCTTTTCGAAATCACCATTGTACGGGGGTTGATTGCTTACATCCCCGCTCTGCCACGTTTGAAGCATGACGAGGAGATTCTCGGGGTCTTTGCTAAGAGCCCATTTCTCCCAGAATTCCTGCATGAATGTTTCAAGATCAGGCGCATTGTAATGTTTCTTGAAGAGTTCATGTCGATAGAACGCTTGAGAGAAACCCCAACCTGCGTAGCCTCTCCCAAAAGCCTTGAGTCCAACTTCTTTCTCTTTATCGGACCAAGTTCTGTTGGCGTTTGTCTCAACTCGTCCTTGGATACTTCCAGCTGAGCTGTATCCCTTTGCAGCGAGGAGTGCAGACTTGACACCCTCGAGAAAAACTTGGTTGTGAAGGGATGTTTTGGCAGAACCACAAAATGGAACACAAATGTCCATAAAGTCTGGATACTGCGTGGCCCATTGATACGACTGCCCTGCACCCATAGACCAACCCAAAACAGCCCGAAGATGTTTGATGCCGAGATGACCCATCAATTGATGTTGAGCCTTGACATTGTCGTAGAACGAAACATCAGGAAAAGGGCTGATGTCTGAATTGGAAGGGCTCGTAGACTGGCCATTTCCAAAAAGAGCTGTTATGATGATAAAGTATTGATCCGGGTTTAGAGTCTTGTCTTTTCCAACAAGCCATTCATTATCGGAAATAGCCCCAGAGAACCATGAAGGATAAAGAACAGCAGGTAATTTCGAGTCGCCAAAAGTTTTGTAGGCAATCGAAGCATTAGGCAGTACACTGCCGTTTTGAAGCTCAAAGTCTCCCAGGGAATAAGTCTTGATATCCATGTTTGTGGAGTGTCACTAGCCGAGGACACCCTCATCTATATACAACCCGGGTAACATGCGCGTACAGTGTCAAACCCAAATCTACTGTAGAAACGTCATGCCAATCGCGGGGTTTCGCCCTTGGGTGACAATGAATGCAGCCACCTGCTTTATCAGGAGCGTCACAAGACAACATGCAGGCCTTATCTCGTGCGGAGATGCGGAGGGAGGGGGCGGCACGATAACCATGATAACATCCCTCTTATCTATCTATTATCTACCGATCATCAACTATAATTAGCAAAGAGTCAAAAACTAATACTATAGTATCACAAACTCAATCCTCGATAGTAACAAAATGCCTGGAAAGATCCGCACAGCTCAATCCGTCTCTTTCGACAAACCCGCCTCTGAGCAGCCCTACCTGCACAACAGATGGCATCCAGAGGGTAAGTTTGACTCTCATTCAAAACATGGCTAATTAGTCAGTCCCAAGCATTGCAACCGTTGAACCTGGCGAGACAGTCAAGATTGAATGTCTTGATTGGACTGGTGGTCAGATTGGAAACAATGACAGCGCCGATGATGTTCGTGATGTTGACCTTACAAAAATTCACTACCTCACTGGTCCATTCGACATCAAAGGTAGTGAACCTGGGGATCTACTTGTCGTCAACATCACGGATGTTCAACCCTTTGAGCATTCACCTTGGGGTTTCACAGGTATCTTTGCAAAGAAGAATGGCGGAGGTTTCCTTGATGAGCACTACCCCGACGCTGCAAAGGCAATCTGGGACTTTGACGGTATATACTGTTCAAGCAGACACATTCCTGGAGTTCGCTTCGCTGGATTGATTCATCCAGGAATCCTCGGTTGTGCCCCATCTGCCGAGATCTTGGCCGAGTGGAACCGTCGAGAAGCAGAACTCGTATCTTCCATGACGGATGCGCCCAAGATTGTCGCTCAACCTCCTAATGAGACCAATGCACACGGCGGCCAAGCCAAAGGAGACGTTCACGCTAGAATTGCAAAAGAAGGCGCAAGAACAATTCCTGGTCGACCTGAACATGGCGGAAACTGTGACATCAACAATATCTCCCGAGGATCCACTACGTATCTCCCCGTTCACGTCGCGGGAGCCAAGTTTTCTGTGGGGGATCTTCACTTTAGTCAGGGTGATGGAGAGATTAGCTTTTGCGGTGCTATTGAAATGGTGTGTCTCCGTTGATTGAATGATGAATCTTATCGCTAACATTTCAGGCTGGAATTATCACGATCAAATTCGATCTCATCAAAGGGGGTATGAAGACTAGAGGTCTCAAGAGCCCTGTTTACAAACCAGGAGACATGGGTCCTTTCTTCAGTCCTTCTAGATATCTCATCTTTGAAGGATTCTCCGTCGATGAGAATGGAAAACAACATTTCATGGATGCAACCATTGCATACAGACAATCATGTCTCCGCGCAATTGAATACCTCAAACAATTCGGTAAGTATTCAATCCCTGTATAAACAAATCTAACGATTTAGGATACTCTGGAGAACAAATTTATCTCCTCCTCTCTTGTGCCCCAATCAGAGGAGCCATTGCTGGAATAGTTGACATCCCAAACGCCTGCACAACTTTGGGTATACCCATGGATATCTTTGACTTTGACATTTCTATTGAGAGTGAGCCTGTATCTCGAAGCCTTGGAGCTTGTCCGATTTCTCGTTAAGGAGTCTCGTTAAGCTAGAAGTCGAGTCTCAAGCTAGGAAGTCGAGTCGCTAAGCTATTGGAAGTCCAACATCTCGTTTGAATTCTTGTAGCCATTGTGCGTTATCGACAGGTGTTTGATTCCATGGATCGTCGCTGTTTTGTTAGTTGTTGAATTTGAATTATTGGAGAACTTACTCATCATATAAGATCCAGCGTGCTTGATATTTGAGTTCATCATCGCTTGGAATGTGTCGATTAGGATTGTTTGGAGACATTGTAGTCATTACAAATCTTGATAGCTCTCGTTTCAAGCGGCGGTAACTGTTGTTGTCATTGATAAAGAATGGAGTTGCTGTCCGTACTTTATCCCTAATGAGAGCCCTTGATTCTGGCGTGTTGTGCATTGAAATTGCTGGTATTTCTGGTATCCCTTCAGGAGATAGAGATCGATTCTCAGTTGCGATCCATGGACCTTGAGCCAATGACATATCCAACTCCATTGAGTCCAGAGGCACAGAAGTATCTGGTCCCCACATAAAGTATGAATCATTGACAGACTCATTTGCTAGTGCGACAAGAGCCGACGCACGCTGTCGTAGCGGAGTCAGCCAGAGTGTAGAACTCCAGACAAGTCTCATCAAAAAGTCAAGAAATCTTCGAGATGGATTTGGCGAAGACGTTTCTGTCCGACTGAGAACATTACAAGCCTCTTGTTGAAGCTCTGCATCTGTCGGAAAATGTCCCATTGAAGTATGCGCAGTCATGTACTGCTGTAAAGCAGCCTCGAGCTCACAATTCTCGAATATGTTTCCCTTGCCATTGATTTTTAGTTGACTCAATCGTCCCTCAGCTAGTTGCTTTGTCGGACGAATTCTCGCCTGATTTGCAATGTCAACAGCTGACATGAAGATATCCCATAACCATGATGGGGCTGAGGAAGCTGGGTTTATGGAAGATATCTCAGCACCTAGGATCACTGAACATGCTTCAAAGTGAAGTTCTGGATCTGGAGGCATGATGTGTTGATGTCGATTTCTCATGTAGTACTCCAATTCCAGTTTGATCAACTCGTATGCACTGGTTGGCGTATCAGCCGGCCCTTTTGTTGCAGCAAATGGCAGCGGAGAGTTGCGTTCGTGGTGAATAAGGTCTGATGGTCAGCAAAATTCATCATTTCCCTGAGAAACTTACATGGCGGCATCGCGTTGTCAATCCTATCAATGACCTTTGCTTCAAAACCCCAATCTCCCTTCCAATGCTCCATGGTTAATCCCGCTTTGAAATGATCCGCCAAATGATCAACTCGAGCCGCCCAAGTCGTCAAACTGATACCACAGAATCCACAACGGGATTTGACTTCTTGCGTCATGACTTTCCATTCCTCCATTGGCCATTTAAGAAACTTTGACATATGGACTAGTCGCAAATGTTGCTGTAAATGGTCTTTGCGGTGATATGTCCGTTCTTCAATCGGTCGCTCAATGCAAGCACTCTGATTATGTCCATCCAAGTGCGTCTTGTCGGGATTTTTGACGCCACAAAATACACAAAGAACCCCCTCTTCTGGATGAATCGCCGTCGGACCATTTGGTGAGCAAATCCAATTCTCCAAAGACAAATGAAGAGACTTTTCATGCCGTTGCCAGTCGTATTTCGTTTTGAACGTTTCTGTGCAAAAAGTACACTGATATGTGTTTTGCGCTTGCAGAAGATTAGTCCTGACTTCTTGTCGTCTCATCTTTGTGCGTCTTCGTCGGCTGTGTCGCTTGAAAATGTCAAATGACGTAGATGACTGTCGAGAATGCGCAGAACTGTATGACCCAGAATCGTGACTCGAGACTGACGTGCCTCTGCTGCTTATTGACGACCCATTACTGCGCGTTCTGCCCTGTCGTCCAAACGCTTCAACCGCTCTTGAAATATCATCAACAGTCGCTGCTTCATGCTCAGGCGGTGAATTGGCCCATCGCTGCAACGGATTCATATGCTCAAACGGCGCAGGCGTTGGCCTTCGACGAGGCGTATCTATCGGTGTGTGATGCCCCGAAGAGTTCCCGGAATCATCATGCCGAAACATCGGTGATGTAGGCCGGGATAAATGAACCTTGGCTCTTCTTCTCGCATTCGCAAACCAATTGGTTACTTGTTGTCGATTAAGACCCGTCTGCTCCTGCAAGTCTTGAACATCTTGAATGCTGGGATATGGATGTCGTTCATGCGCCGCAAACCAATTCCTCAAAATCTTGACACTCTCGGACGAGAAGCGATTGCCAATCTTTGGAGGGGCAGCTGACGCCTGTAGTATACCCGGTGAAATTGTCTCTGGTTCGTGGTCTGGGATAAAGTCGGCAAAATCAATATCGAGACCATTCCCCAGGGATTGGAAAAGATCGCCACTGGGTTCTTGTGAATCTGCCATGGTGTTTGATGCAAATAATTTTGGAGGTCATGGGTTACGCACCATTACGGCCAAGTCGGACATGTCCAGACAGGGCGGATCCATATTTTGTCTCGACTGAGGTACATGCTGAGTCAGGATTGGTTGACGCCATTACGTTAGAGTAAAGAGAAAGTTCATGATCTTGGCAAATGCGGAATAGCTGATGGATGTATTTATACTAACTTGATATAGAATATTATAGTTATTTACTCCAAGCACATAGTGGAATTGCCCCCTGGAATCGTATGCGGTCGGTTCGTGGTGCGAGTTCATCTCAGTACGCTGCGGCTTTCAGCCGATGTAATTTAGAGCCGTCGTGACTTTCGCCGGAATGGCACATGGAATGTACTATGTTTCACTTGAAGAAGTTAGCATAAGTCTATACTTGATTGAAACCTTTGTTAAAGATGGAAGAGTTCCATCCAGTACATGCCTTCAAATCGTGGGTCTGTATTGAATGACTAGAGACCTCATGGTCAGAGTCAATCGGTTCATTGTTTCTGAAGCACAGATTGGATGGTTCCGAGAATCAATTAATAAGACCACTGCTGACTTTGACGACGCTGGGCTGATACACCTGCCATCGAAATAGAAACCTGAAAAGACTTTCATATCGTTACCAGGTAGAGAAATTCCGTTGAGTGAGTTGGACGGGATGCCCTAATCTTGGTATACCTCCAAGAAACTGTGCTCTTCAGAAGACGGGGACGAGTAGAATAGACGTTGTGCTGACGATGTCTGTGATTGGACCTCGCAGGTGAATGACTCTTGTGCTCTTCGATGGCATTGACTGTGGCTTCAGTAAGTCCGCAATAGTTGCTCCTTTGTGGTTCCATGTGATGGGAGATGCCAGCGATAAGGGAGCGGAGTCGTAGTACCGATCAACTGTGGGCGTCGAGGCTTGTGAGATGAAAGATGGAAATGCTTGATGTAGAGCCGCAGAAGTCATTTACTCGCCTCTTCAAGAATACTCATCCATGCGATTCCATAATGAGCCTTAAGAGACCGACGTGACTCTACCAAACCTGCCGATTCTGTCGCTCACGCTGCCACTGGCGGTACCATGGGTCAGAGTAGCATCCCTGGTGGTCAAGGCCTCCGAGAGCAGCCTCAACCAAGCTCCACAAGATTGATATCACCGAAAGATTATTCTTGAACGAGGCTTCAATACTAAGATCGGCGCTCCAACAGTGAGCCACATCGTCGGTGAGGTCGTGCTGGGTACCGAAGACCATCACTCCATCTCCGACTTCCGTTGTGCCACCAATGCTTTCGAGATCATCTTGAAGAGCGCTCACATCAACCAGAGCCGTCAGGCTGGCAGTTCTAAGGTCTCAAGGACGGAAGTGTCGGCGGAAGACCGGGTATCCGGGATAACTACTGTTGCGTTAGCATGGAGTATTATCATCTCTGAGTGAACCTTACGATGGATATGATAATGAACACAAAGGCACCACTAAAGCGCATACTCTTGTCGACAAAACCGTCTCGAGCGGATTTTCGCCATCAACCTCCAACATCGTATGCAGCCAAGTCTTGTTAGCCTCGAGGTAAACAAGCTAATCGGTTTGTTGCGCCTTGGTATCTTCTGTCCAGCGATAATTGGGTGGTCGCGTTTCACCGTCCAATCTTGATGTCGTGTTAGGGGGTTCGTAGGCTTGTTCGTTTCTTGGTAGCGTGGCCTGTGCCAGGGCGAGATCTTGGGCCAAGGATGACTTGGAGCAACTGCGAGACTAGGAGAGGTCTGATAGGACTAAACAGTATCGGTCAGTGACAGGCCTTTGATCTCAATCATCAAGTGAAAGCGGATTGCCCTGACCTTGATACCGATGCCCCCCCGATGCGTTTCTTGAACGGCGGTGGCTCGCTACATGGTTGACATTGAGACCTGTAGTAATATACTTCCTTCGAGATTAATGATTACTCGACACGTCATCTTCGGTTCATCGGTAGTATCTCGCTGATTCTCAGGACTCCCACTCGCAGTAAGGCTATCTGGATTACTTTCTTGCTTGGGACGTAAGTGACATGCTCGATGGTCGATTCTTGGTGGATTGCTGGAGGACTGTACGCGATGAATGTCATGGCCCTGGCAGGGTTTATTGGGGCACTTACAGATTGTTGGCGCCGAATCTCCAGGTCGGTCTCCCTAATCTTTGATGCGTGTTTGGTGTTGTCGCCATGTAAGAGGTCTGATGTTTTGCCGGTGGTCATTGACTCAAAACACTACCAAAGCATTTTACCCCCCTTGGACGTTCCTGTTCAGCCTGCCCGCTTCCAGCTCATGGACGGACACTTTGTATGCTCGAGCTGTGCGTTACAGGCTGAGGAGTCTTCAATCTTGGAGAGAAAGCATCTTGGCTGATCGCAGCGTGGACCGACCGAATTAACATTCTAGTGTTTGTCGCACATGGCCATCCAAGGTGATTTACTCATCGTTCGTACTTCGGGTGAACATGAAACCTGTCAAAAGTGTCAGTCTGATAATTCGCTGAGGAGACTTGATCATGTACGTGGATTGATGAGCCGGGACAGGCTGTTGAAGTTTGAGATGTTGTTGGGGTTGTATCCTGGGCTTACAAACATCAAGAATGCAATCCCCCACTCACGCATGTAGTGAAGCGTCAGGTCGAAGTTATCCATGTTGATGACAGGTCTTTGGGACTCGTCCAAGATAGCAAGCTCAAGAGAATGTCGAGTAAGTAACTGATGGAAGGAGAAATCTCTATCTTCGAAAATGACAGTTAAGGTCGGGTGGTCCTCGCTTCATGATGCCGATTGTTGGATGTGAGGAGAGAAAATCAAGAGCCAAGTGAGGCAGCCAGGGCAACATTGGTCGGGCTAGAAACTGATAGTGACCAACAATCGGGCGATAAAGAAAGATTTGATTCTAAGTCGTAGATATATTGAATAAAGGGCTAAGATTGATGAGTTTGATGGTGGTAGTGGCTGTGGAAAGTGTTCGTAGCGGATGGAGGCAAGCGCGGGCAAAGCATTTGCAGCCACGGTAAACGACGACGGGGAGATGTGCTTGGATCAAGTGTTGTAGCCGATTTCTTACGCTTCTAGGGATTGTCGGTATATGAACCAGGCATCTTCTGTCGACGTAGAGATCTTGATTTGTTGTTGTGTCAGGTTCAGGACCCAAGCCGAGTTTAGGTGGCAGTATTGGCAGTCGGCAGACAACCCGTCAATCTGGGCAGGCAGACTGCGGGGTGAGCACTACGGGCAGTTTGGCGGGCGGGGAGACTCAATTACAGAGGGCTACTCACCCTTCCACTGGTCACCAACCCAACTGGAATAGAGTGGGGCACCTCAAATTCAATGGCGGGGTCTTTGTTTTACAGGCAGTCACCACCATCAATGCGGCCCAGAGCACCTTCCAAATCACCACCAGAACTTACAAGTTTACATTTCTCGGAGAAGGCGCCAATCGTCTCACCCAGCATTCAATCCCGCGATCGTCAAGACCGTCGACGTTTTCCTGTGACACCAACACCACAGATCATGGACGTACAGCTTGCTGTTCAATCAGACTCAGTCCAACACTCACTTGAGCTTGCCCATCACCGATGTTTTCGTCACCTACGTCTGGTATCTACCGCATCTCAGGGATATCATCACTTTCTACGTGTTAAGTACCAAGACACGCTCCCCGGTCGAACACCACTTGATCGAAGCCAATGACAACATCTCTACCGTTGCTCATTATTGAGACCGAACAGAAGCAGCTCCAAGATGCTCCTCGGCAAGTATTACACTGCCGTCTTTCTCATTAACTCAACTAATAAGAGACAGGATCCACCCTCGAAAGCCAATCCATTCCATCTCCGATAACTTCAACCTCAGAGGCCTTTCAGCACCCCAGGCGAATGTATCTGTCCCATTCTTCCGTCATGGAAGAAGTTTTGTTTTGGAGCTACGCTCGGTATCTGAACCGTGACCGTCACTGGAATCATTGATGAGCTCCAATTCCATGAACAGTCACAGAGACGTCCTCGTGCCTTCCACCTCAAACGTCAGCCCCGTTAGCTGAAGGAAGGAAGCAACTACACCAATGATTCGGTAATTCAGAACACAAGCATTCATTCTATCCACGTGGCAGTTGAAACATCGCCCTTTTCCTAACATTCAGCATGGAAGGGATGCATCTATCTATGCCATCAAGTAACTCTGCAAGTAAGTGGGCAGCCCTATCCAAGGTCCACGTTTACAGGACATGACAAACATCACGCTAACACAACCGGAAGACGGCAGTTATCCTATTAGGTGCATGAGATCGCCCATTATTGCATCATCTGAACCCATCTGGCCGTTCTCGGCTGTTTCGATACATCTTCAACTCAAGGACGGTGAACCAACCCAATCCGATCAATTTACGATTCGAGAGTCTTGTGTCCAAAATCCGCAAGTGCCAGCTCCAGGTTAGTCACTTAGATGGCCAGTTGCTTGGTGGCCTGTAGAGTAGCATCCAGGCTCAAGCAGGTCCATGTCTGCTGACGTTATATTCCCTCCGATCCGACAATCCCAGGCTCCAGTTCCTTCCATTATTCTTCCGCATTTTCCCAGGCATTACAAGCTCAAGATCGGGATTCGTCGTCAGCTAAACACAGAGGATGGATGGGAGACTACAAGTTGTATGCGGACGTTGATGCAAGAGGTGTGTCAAGAATCGTGCGCCAAAGATTTATGCTAAGCAATATCCAGCATCACCGACGAAATACGTATTCAATCAGTCACAAAGATACGACTTGAAGCATTCAATCCAAGTCCAACCCATTGCCTTTACCATGTCCGCAGAGACAGAACTCAGTCAACAAGAGAAAGGAGTTATGAAGGGCCAGCTAGGGGCAGGGACTAGATGATCACAACCCCAAGATGAGATTACTTTGGCTGGATTCAGTCAAGTCATCAACACAATCATCATATGACCATATCAAACTCCCACTGCTTTCCCAGACGCCGAAGTCGCCAGACCCAATCCTTGATGTCATCAATCTCTTCGCGAGAACGTTTGCTACAAGACTCATTCTGCATAACCTCGCTACTCTGCGCCCTTCACTGTTGTGAGTTGTATACCTATTGGAGTGGGTCGTCTGGTTACTGACCTCTACCCTTTGAACAGCATAAACTTTCCGCTGCTGCTGGACCGTCTTGCCTATGCTCGTTCTCTCAGCGCAGTCGCCTTCCTCGTGTACGATCGGTTATTTCGCAATGCTTCTACGCCCTTTCGGACCGCTCAGCTTGACGAGCCGGAGTTAGATATGGTTCCCTTCTACCAGAATCCCAGAGTTCTCTTCCTTCAAGTCTCACTGTCCTCAACATTTACCATTGGAAACCTGATCTCGCTTTCCAATTGAGGCCGTCTCAGGTGTATTACATCCCACCCGAAATGGTTTCAAGCGACCTATAGCACAGACTCAAGATGTCCGCAACCCTAATATGCACAGATAGCTTGAATCATCGACCAAATTCCATTCAAATACCAACGCGGTGATCGTTCCCATGACCCCCATCAAGGTCCAATCCGAGGGCGGGGTCAACGTTTATGGCGCCCAGACACGCGCTCGCAGGCGGAGGATGATATCGTTGGGCAACAAGACTGAATGCGAAGGTCTGAACATCTCGGAAGGACAATACTGGAGGGCTTGTCCGCCTTTACCAGGGCAAGACAGATGCTATTCTAAGGCGTCTTAAGGTTGTGAATTAATCTGGCGGCCAACACATTCCCGTCTTCTACAGCATGCCGAATGCGAATAGCACATTGCGGGACTCGACGAACCCAATGAACCGAGCACTTGTGTTCTGCCAGCACAGCAACTGGCGAGCATAATTGAGGATGTTCATGGATACATATCGATGTAAACATTGGAAGTCTCTTTGACGATTGTCAGCACAGGGATCTCTCAAATCATCATTGACAGAAGGAGCATCGCATCCAACGCTGCGATCAGCGGTTCACCAAATGGATTTCAAGGCTGAGATCATACATGAAACGGTATGGCAAGTCCTCATATGCACCCGAGACTTTTGATCTTGCCAGTCGCTGACAAGCCGTAGCTTCAACCAAAGCCTGCCACCTTGCTCTTCCATTCCCGTCCTTTATACTATGACATATTACGAATATACTACGCTGCGTGGGTACGATCAACAGTTCGTTACTCATCAACAATCGTCATATAGAAGCAGACATTACCAGCGGAGATCATGGCGAGCTGGTTTCTCATTATCCAATGCGGTGGCAGCCCTGGCGTGGACAGAACAGCTCCCTTTGACACTAAAGAGGCTGGACGTGCGTATGTTATCTATCCACAACACAAACGCTAACTTCGCTCATTCAATGCCATGGATTTATCTCCAGAAGAACCTCAAGAATATCCCGAGCCCGACCCCCTCCCGTCGAACGTACTGCTAAAATTCCCTTCCTCGGAAACACAGCGCATCGAGACTCAATCAACACCTGAGCTGCTCTGTACGAACTTATCCTGCAAGGTCCCTGCCCGAGATAGCAGAAGAGCTTCGAAACAAAGAAACGATGAAGGCGAACAATTATCCTGTATACTGCACATGCTTTGCAAGCACAATACTGATCGACATGTGAGCTTTTGCCTTGCATACCCCGGCTCGTGCAGATCATTGTCAAGAACACCGTCGCGTATGACAATCACCAGAGGAACAGCGTTCATTGGCGCGTCAAAGAGGCTAACCTGCACTTTCTGCGGTGTTGCGTTCTCCGCAGGTCTCTTTACAACATTCAACTGCTTCACTAGGCTACCCTCCTCCCACCAAACGAACCGCCCAACATTAATTCGAGAACAGCTCAAGATTGAACCTTAACCCATCTGTCACCGACCCGTTCGACTGGTAAAGCTTACGAGTGTGTCAAAGCTAGTACGTGACTTTTCGAGGCCCAAGACACTTCCTCCAGGATGTCCAATGCGGTTCAAAGTTTCCATGGCCGTCACGATCCAGTCTTTTCCTCGCTTCATCCCAATCCCAGTCCCACAGAACCAGATGAGAGGCAGAATGCCCCAAAGGCTGATAAGTGACAGAACATCCATGGTTTTGGCACAATGGTGATTTGCGACAGGGAGGCCAGTCAATTCTTGAGTGGGATTCCAGGCTTCAAAGCCAAGTGGTCAAAAGAATGGAGTACCAAAAGCTCGTTGGTCTGCACATGCAACGACCTACCACAGCACTAGACTACGTATGTTATTACGCCTTCTAACGGAACGCAAGTGCTAACTTTATCCTGTGCAGCCTTTTGCGTCTCTTTGTTCACGTCATATCCTGCCGGATCAGTAAGCCAAGCAACTGCAACTCTTAGCTACTCGTCAGCGCATTCCTCTTAGGTGTACAGATCAATCGCTTTTGGGCTGAGGCTGATATCCTTCTCAGTCAGTTCGATCCGTTTACATATGACAATATGGACGATATATCCCGAACCTTAACCGCTTCGTTATATGAAATCACTGGGGATACTCCTGTCTTCCGAATCGACAATAGTGGGCGCCCGCCGGAGTCTTCATCGCCATCGTCCTCATATCTGACTGCAACCTCACCGTCCATCATCTGCCTATCTCGGAGAAGGCATCTATCCCGAGTGACCAGTCCAAGCCACGCTGATGGCCGTCCCCTTTGTAATTCCAGTGATCGCGGCTGACGTCTCTGAGGGCCACCTACTGGTGAGCCATCCAACCAGTCTCAGCTATTGTCATTGACCTCGGAATTACGTGAGTTGGCAATTTCCCTTTGTACAAGATGACAACAGTCAAGGAGATACCTGCTTTCAATACGAGGGGCCGACAGGGAAATGATTTTGCAAGTCGAATGTCGAAATAAAGATAATGGTATGACCGCTACGAATCCTCGAACTAAGGTTTAACATTGTACTGACTTGTCGTTCAGAAACTTCTTCTCGTCAGGCTAGGTGATCCGGCCCCATATCATATACTGCCAGCCTCCGGAACCTGTTAGCTCTCATGCATGGAGTGGTGAATCAGCGATGCAATGCCACGGAAGCAAATGGCGTATGAATCCAAAGCCACCTCTCACTGCTCACACCAGGGTAGGGACACTGCGACTGACATCTTGACTACAGTATCCATCCATGTCCGCCGCGGTGACAGAGGGTTCCCCCATCGAAGCGATTAACAACTCGTCTACTAAGCAATGTCCGAAGCCAAATAATCCACGCTTAGAAGATCTTCTCTATGATCAGCTCACCCGTGGAAACTGTTCCCTGGACCCATCGCACAATCTGCAATACATAGTAGCTCGTCTACTCTTCGATACCTGTACCCAATCTCCCCTTTTCGCGGTCGCATATCCTTCAGCAGCTCCCGTCACTCCATTGCTCTCAACAGTTCCTATTTCCTGAGCCCCCACGTACTCATCTACTCAGAACCTTAAGCTACCATTATGCCCTTGCCTTGGGTTTCTGTCCACAAATGACTCGTAAGTTTGGCGCGACTGAAAGCTCAAGGTCTTGTCCGCCCGCAACGTCCGTCCCGAACAACATCCAGCCTCTTGATACAAGCCAAGAACGCAGGGCCGTGGAAATTATCGATAAAGCAAAAGCTTCGGTGGTACACAACGGATTCGGAACACTAAATTACTCCACTCTAGCTTTGACTACAGCATTGGATCAGAAAACTTCATTACAGTCGTAAGCGGCGAGATCATTCTGCTCTCAATACTCTTCCATCGCACTACGCAAGCCGAAGCCCTTTTCTTCCCGGTACCTCACTAACACTTGCTTCGAAGCCAGCGCTCCCACCTTTCCCTTCCGCATCATCTACACGAACCCAGTTTCCGACTGTAATGAACCTACGAATGCTGCCCAACCTCATTGAAAGAAGCAACCCCGGCGCGCCGCCTCTCTTCGGTTCCCGTGACCTTGCTCACCCGTCTATCACAGCTTTTAGGCACAACATCTACAGAGACTCGAGCTATGTCTCCCAGATCGGATCCAGGGTCATGAGCTCGCTGGTAAAGCCTCAGCCTGTATCGCGAAGAGGACCACTAAAGGAAACCGTTCATCTTGATACTTTTCCGCATCAATCTGCCATGAAAGTGGGAAAGTGCATCGGTAAGACACCCACGCAGGGACCAGATTCCGCCTTGTTTGGTTGGTAGTTATCCATCAACCAGCAACATGGCAGCAGACATTACCGGCAGAGATTATGGAAAGTTGGCCTCTCATTACGGCATCAACCCAGCACGATATTCCCCAATGCCATCGTGGACTCATGTTTGTCTAACTCCCAGTAACAACTACAATTTGGTAAGCTTCGGGCTCCTCTCAGGAAATAAGCTGTGGCTGGAACAGGCTGGATGTGTTCTTTCTGCGGCGGTTATGCTTCCATAGGTCTGTCCATAACATTTAAATGCTAACTCACTGTAGATTTGTCCCGAAGTACCTCAAGGATATCACAGCTCTCCTCCGTTCGTCCGTCATACCTCTCAATTGACCGTCCTCAAAGAAGCGCATCGAGAATTAATCAACACCTGCACCTGGAGTTGCTCCCCGTACGACCTGGTCCTGCAAGGTCCGTCCCCAAGATAGCACACAGAATGGAGAATGTCAGAGTTTGACTTCGTCGACATGAGAGAGGCGCCCCAAGCCTCAGTTGCCTCGACATACAACATCACGGATACCTTGCGAACCGTCTGTAGTCAGTACCGGCAACCGCCGTCCTCCTCTCCGACTGGAGCGTGGGTGCTTATCATGTGTCTACTTCACTAGTCCAATTATCCCGAGCAACAGTCTGAGGCGCGCTGGTGGTTGCCTTCTGCAGCCTCTAGGTCCTAGAGCCTACGATTCGCACCAGTAAGGGCTAAGTCCGGTGACCCGAGTGGCTTACCTACCGGTCCAGTCATCCAACCAACCCCTCAGCACTACCGTAGCTATTGGCATCGACTTCGAAACTGCTTGAGTTGTTGTCTCCCCTCTGTACAATACGCCAACAGCCACGCAGATAACTGGGCGCCGCTTCGCTACTTTCAGGTCCGGATGCCGAGAGCAACGAGAAATCAGAAGTTGAAGACCTTTGTTTGATTGTTCTCACCGTCGGAGAGATAATAGTATTCTCGTTTCGAGCTATGGAATCGGGGTTTGATGCCATGCCCACATCGATCGTTCAGAAACTTCTCGTTAGGCCGGGTGACTCGGCCTTCAATCCTATGTTCTCTACGCCTTCACCAATGACAACCATTGAGCCACCCTTCGCCAGCTCTCGCTACATGAACATCGAGTTTCAACGATGGAACAATGTAATGAGAACCGATGAAGTCCCGATACCCTTGCTGCGAATAGGACTTACATGGATCCCAACGATCAGAAAGACATTATAAGCGACAGAAGATGACAGTAGGCAAGTCGCCAATTGCAAAAGATGCATACTTTTACAGGTACCAATGTGTCGCTGAGTCGCATTGCAGGAGCATCAGGATCAAGGTATAGGAAATCCGCTTCCCCTGGCGACTGAACTCAAAGTCATACCACCGACCGATACCTTTAGTTTCAGACCTATTTCTTGAGCCTTGATGCTCCAAACTATTGAGTCGAAGAATATGCTGTCATAAAGAGCGTTACCACCAGAACCAACAAGCCTGCGAACCATCGACGGTGGCAGCCAATATTGACGAAATGCGCCCGCCCTATCCTAGGAGCAGAAAGACCAAGATGTGCCTCCGAAGAATCTACTTGCGTGAAAGTGGTGGAGAGCTTGTTTTATACGGGTACGGATGACGAAGATTGAACGTCGCCCAAGATCAAAACTTCGATAGCACCCTCAACCGAGCTACAGCCAATATCGATGCCTTTCACTGATATATTGCTCTCAGAGCCGAAACTCAAGAACGATGGCATCACCATCGAGTCATATCGGCAGAAAATCTTTATAAGCATGATCCCCCGCGACGTCCCATTTCGAAATGGGGACGCATCTAAACAGTAACTGACCGGAACGATTGGATAAATGGATTGCGAAGCGACTCGGAAGCCAGCCAATCTCCTACCCCTTAATGATGGTGGTGCATAAGCACGTTGATTCTTGCGACGCGACAAGTGCACCCACGCTCAACTGGCAACTAATGATGTTGACGGGTCATCCAGATTGGGGAAACTCCTCCACCTGCCAGGACGATGAAGCTCAATCGGAACGTCCAGGTTCATGCTGTTGGGTCTCGTTATAGGATGCGAAAGATTACCGAGTGTTGAATTTTTGCAAGCCCTCTGGGACGAGGTCTTACGGCAGAGAGCCATACAAACACCAGCTAAGAGCAGTTAAGGAGGCACAGCGACGTTTCCCAAATGAAGCAGAGACTAGAGAGCAGGTCTGAGTGCACCATCAGGGCCCGGGGCGCACTCATATACAAACAACGACTCTGGCTTCCCTCATGGGAACCCTTAACCACTGCCGTGATACAACAAGTCGACTCTCCCTTACTGAACCACCCAGAAAGGAACGGCACATTCAAAGCGCTGTATAAGGACTACTACTAGGACGGTATGTCACAAGATGTCAGGAGGTTCTGTCGGAACTGTCATTGCAATGGGGCGCACAAGAGCAGACAACGATGCCAAGGCCTACTGCAACAGCTCCCGATCCCAGATAAATACTGGTCGATGATTTTAATAGACTTCATGACGGAACTGCCGACCCAGGCCAACTCCGACCCGACTTTCCTAATGGTCATTACTAACCGCTTGTTAAAGTACATACAACTCGAAGTAATGACGTCTATTTCCGCCGAGGCTTGTGCCCGACGTTTTAAGGACTGCTGGTAGCGTTTCCACGGTTTCCCTAAGGATATTATATCAGACCGAGGCTTAGACTGGCTGAGAGAGTTCTAGAAGATACTCTGCGACCTAACAGGCATGCAACAACGACCTTTTACTGCCCACCACCCAGACAGACGGCGAAACAGAGAGGGCAAACCAAGAGGTACAATCCATACTCAGGCTATTAGTAGCCTTCCACCAAATCGACTGGAGCGACCACCTTCCGGCAAGCAGGTCTCACTAAACAATCGAGTCTCATCCGTAACAGGATTTAGCCCCAACCACCTGCTACATAGGTACAAGTTTGAAGTCATCCAACAGCAAACTAGCCACGTAGTAAACACTCATGCAAAGGCCAAGCAGCACAATTTGTAGCCCAACTACAAGAGGGGTTAGAAGTAGTATAAGCAGCTTGTGCATACGTCCAATAGCAGAGACATAAGACACACAGCCGAGACCGATAACCTGCAGAGCAATACCAGGCCAGTGACATAGTGTGGTTAGACCTCCAAAACTTCAAAACGAACCGGCCTTGCAAAGTTGGATTGGGTCGCAGCTAAATACCAGGTCGTCGAAGTCCCGACGCCCCTCACAGTCCGCCCCAACACACCGCGAGGCGTTCACGACGTCTTTCACGTCGACTTCATCGAACGGGCTGCTTCCGACCCGCTCCCCTCACAAGGTATTCAAGAGACAAGACAGGGGCCACAACTCATACTCCAAGAAGACGCGGAATTAGTAGAAGAATGGGAGGTTGAGCGGCTAGGAACAGTAGGGGACCGGGGCAGAACCGAGACGTGCTAGTCAAGTGGAAGGGGTGGACCATACCAACTTGGGAACCGCTGGAAAACATGGAAGACACAAAGGCACTGGAAGACTACGAGAAGGTTTGGGGCAGCGTATTGACTAACAACGGCCCACGCCAGGCGCGGCGACGACGGGGAAGAAAACTAAGTACAGACAACTCCGGCCCGGAGCCGGACAGACCCAGACCACAACCCAAACAAACAACAAACAGAAGCAGCACGGCACACAACACGGTGCCGGCCCGGAGTGCCACCGAGGGTGACACCTCCACGAAAAGGAGACGCCTCTAGACACCCCCGACGCCAGATTGGTCACTGTTGTCTGCAGATTCGTCATCAGAAAGAGTCACGACGGGAACAGAGGAAGAGAACATACTGTTGCGCTTACGGGCAGGACTTTCCTCGGGGGAACGAGACTCGGAGCGAGGGCGGCGGGAGCGTCGTCCGCCAAGGTTACCAATGGCGGTGGCGAGCTGGGACAAAGCCGTAGTCTGGGCCTCCGCAGCACGGGTCATGGCCGTAGTCTGGGCCTCAGCAGCACGAGCCATGGCCGCACCCTGGACCTCCATTGCACGGGTGAAGGTCTGCATCATGGTATTTCCTTGACTAACAACCAGGTCGCGCATGGCGCGAGTGTTCTCCTCCATGTTCGCCATAGTTACTTGGAAGTGCTGGAGAGCCGCAGAGGCCTGGCCGTTGCCGGCCTGGCCTCCAGCCGGACGAGGAAGGAAATGGGCAAGGGCAAATCATCGACAGTGGCACGGACACGAGCGCGAGAGCCAGACCCGGAGCCGGGGGTGACAGTAGGGTTGTCGGCGACATAGGCAGAGCGACCGGGGGTTTGGAAATTCTCATTCGCCTCGAGGTAGAGGCGGAGCCGGTGAATCAAGGACAGAAAGTTGGTACGGAGCGGAGGCTTGGCTTGGCCCTTCTTGTTGATGTTGGAACGGTACTTGTCGAGCACAGGGCGCCCACCGCGAATGTGGGCACAATCCTCAGTAGCAGCCTCGATATCCCGCAGGAGCCGGCGCAAACCCGCGTCGTTGGCAAAGAGATTGTCCAACTAAGTGCACTTTGACTTCGTCCTGACGCAGGGGCGGCAGGCACGCTTGCGACCGGGGAGACAGTTCAGGGGAGGCCGTAGTCCATCAATCGGTTGATATACTGTCGACATGGGAATCGGCAGGCCTCGGGAAGAGCCTGGTCGGAAGCGTCTGACTCCCCTTGGACAAGGAAATGCCCGACGGCACGCTTTCGGGTAGGATCAAAAGAGGAATCGCCATCCCCAGGAGGAGGGGCCCCAGCGGCAGCGGCCATGATCTGCAAGGAACATTAGCAAGGAAAAGAACGAGCGAAGGAAGGATCCGGTCTAGCGCCGGCGCAAACACTCACGGTAGAGAGACGGGGAACGCGACAGCAGAAAACAGGAAGCGAGAAGGGTGCGTGGGATACTATGAGAGAAGTCAGCAAAAGGAGGGAAGGGACAAAGGTGACACGGCGACAACGTACAGGACGACTTAGTGTTGAAGGCTGGGGGAGAAAGAAAAGAAGGAAGCCATCCCAATGCCCGCACCATCGCTCATATCACCATGTAAGTTGATTCGCTGTCCATTCAAAACGTTCTGGCGATGAGCTTCAGAAGCTGGTCCTTCGAAATAAGGCCACCGAGGTTACCCATCACGAACAACAAGTCTCGAGTCTAGCATCGGAGTGTAATCATCTCCAAGGCAAAGCCGCTGCTTTAATATCCGAAAAGACCTGCTTCAAGACCAGGCTGCAACTATTTCCGAGACTCGCAGACAACTCCGGCAGAAGTAAAAATAATTAACTTCAAGAGTATATTCGAGAGCAGGCTACGACTATTTCTGAGAATCAAACACCAGCGGGTTGAAGAAGCAGGACCGAGGGCTATCCAGGCAGAGATGAAATCTTGCCGATGCCCTCGATACTCGCCTGCCTACGATCATTCCACTACATGTGTCGGCCGCAGCGAACGCGGCAGATCCACACACGTGTTTACCTTACAGCCTCCGTATTCACCTTCTTCGACTGGTTTGCAACACCCGCGCTCGCATCGCCCTGGGCACCACCAGATATTCTCCCAGCATGTTTCTTTCAACCATGCTGGAGCCAACACAGAGGCAAATATTCCCGACAATTGATGGCGTTTGGTGCATACCAGCCTGGCGTCTCTGAACGTCATCCGTTGCAACGAGTGGAAGTGATTGCTCAGTGGCAATCTCGATGGTCAAGCGATAACGCCATAGTACAGAATCTCCATGGCTATGCGGCTAGAGATGGTGTTTGAGAACCGGATGTGGTATTATTAATCGATTTGGGTATGTGAACAAGCAGAGTGTCAGACACAGCTAACGCGAATGAAAGCAACTACTCTTGGACTCCCCTCTCATCGCATCAGCGACGAGTATGAGAGACTTACAGACAACAAAATGAAAGAGATCTCACGGATCTTCTCTCTGCGCATTTGGATAAGCTTATCCTTATGCGCATCGTAACCAGTAATAGTAATAAGCCTCGACTAGTACATACCATCTTCTCTAAAGGCATTAGTGTGGAACTCAAAGCGTAGGGAAGCCTTGACGCACTGAGCCTGACACGGTTCGCTGAATTGGAAGAAAATGGGTCAGTCTATGGTGTTTATACAGAGCTTATTAAACTAGATAATCTTATGGGAATGGGCTGGTTCTATATACCACATAATATTGCCATGGAGGTATTGGCAGGGATAAATTAGTTAGTAGTTTTTCATGAATGGTACTACTTTAGAGCTCTGTTGACTAATAGCGAATAAATAATGACTCTTATATCGTTTCTCCTCAATCCTCATCTGCCACAAGTAAAAGTGCACGCATTGTATGATATCTATCAGGATTGAGATTCTTATATATGACCTCTATTTAATCTCAAATGCAAAAGTTACAGCAATTACCGAAATTTCTTGAGAGGGAATGAATATAAGTTTGCCAATCTGCAAATCCAAACCAAGAGGACCAGCTTTCTTCAAATGCAAGTCCTGCCATTTGTTCTTAAGACACCGTAATGTGGACCCTGAACTACATAAATCTTACCTAAATCTTACCTAAATCTTGCCTAAATTTATATAATATTAGGTAACTCTTAGCACTTATTTTCTCTTGAGAAATGTCATACTGCTAGGGTGATTATATTGAAGGCATCATCTACAGGCATCGAACACAAACACTGTCTGTTCCATTTCTGTACATTGACTCAAGGGTAAGATCAGTGAGCATATCCCAGTAGCAATCCATGCTAATGTTACCATGAGTGACAATGTAGGCTTCGGCAGCAAGGAGTTCCTATGAACTCATGATGGCAAGAATAACATCAATTCTCTGGGACGTGAACAAGTCTAAGCAAACCTAGTTCCTCAACGCTAACAGATACTCCCTCTGCGATCACCAGGTAGCGACTGCAGCGTCGGTCGGCCTTCTCAAGCTCTTTTGAAGTACGGGCGGTTTCGGCAGAAAGCTTTGCAGACCCCTTTTGTTTCGCCTTAAGAGCGGTTCGAACTCGCTCTGCGTTCACAAGGTGGTGGCGACTGCAGCGTCGGTCATCCCTCAAGCTCTTTTGAAGTACGAGCGGTTTCGGCAGAAAGCTTTGCAGACTCCTTTTGTTCCGCCTTAAGAGCGTTTTAAGCCGCCTTGTCCCGTTTGGATTCTAAGAACTCCAACTTATTCTGCTTCTTGAGGTCAAGAGCATGTTTCAAGTCATCATGCTGTTGGGTCAAAGTGGATAACTTGTTCTTGCCTTCTTCCCATCGTTTCTTGAGCATGGTTTTC
The DNA here is from genome assembly GCA_012932025.1 of Fusarium austroafricanum. Taxonomy (NCBI): domain Eukaryota; kingdom Fungi; phylum Ascomycota; class Sordariomycetes; order Hypocreales; family Nectriaceae; genus Fusarium; species Fusarium austroafricanum. The sequence continues at coordinate 31,006 of JAADJG010000068.1, read as the reverse complement.
TCCGAAGCGACGACTCAGAGCTGGCTTTGAGATGCCTCAAAGGTTTTGGAAGTTTCTCCAAGCTTTGCACTCTCCCTAGGAGCCCCCAGTTCTTCTTTAACCTTTTGTAGGTGTCTGCTATTCTCAGAAATAGTTGCAGACTGCTCTTGGGCGTGCTCTTGGGGTCGGTCAATTCCAGTTCTACCTATGTAGCCCTCTCTTTAAGATGCCCCAAGGCTTTGGTACTTTCTCAATGGCTGTTCGAAACAGGAGCATGGGCGTTGGGAATCACGCGATGGTCCTCGATTCTCGCTCACTCCGTCCCTAGTCAGCTTCATTATCGAATAGTCGTGGTAATAAAGACTTGCAACACGCGGGACTCTAGTCCATTCCTTTTGCTCGGTATTTGTATGAAGTGGTTGGTGGTCGGAAGGTCATTGGGTCGTATCAGTTGCTGAGGTCGAAAGAGCTACAGCACCAACCTTAGTTGTCAGTATCTCGACGCAAAAGATTATTGAACAGGCGCTGCTGAGTTGGTGTTGCATCGGATCAAAGAGTGAACAGTGGACATCCGGGCTTGAGGAAGAGTGCTTGGACAGGTTGAGGCTCGACGAACACCATTGACACATCAATGTGTCTGCTGCCATAACGAAGACTAGCATGGTCTTTTGAGCTCTCGGACTGCGATGGTAGTGGCGGGTTCTTGATGCCTAACTCTGCTTTCGAAGCAAGGCGATCATCTTTGGCAATTGCTGCCCGATGCTTCTCTTGGGTCCAAACAGGACAAACGACTGGAGCGGCGGCACTACCGTACAATAATAGCTCCTATCGAGTTGGCATTGGCGTTGCTGGCACCCAATTGTCATATTCGCTGGGACCAATGTCCCCTCGTGTGTTGTCCGTGGCGCAAGCCTTTGTAGGCATCTTTTCGGTTCAAACTTAGCCCAATGCATTCAACTGGCTTTCTTCTGCGGGTTGGCGACACATGAAGCTACTGTTGCTGGTGGTATGTGCAGCCTTCTCGGTTGGCGACTTATCACTCGTTAGCTAAGAGCCTGAATATTGCGTATTGATGCTCACCCATTTCTTAACTTCCAGATGTATGCGGACTTCAATCATGAGGACAGGTGTCCCATCATCCGTAGCCATAACCCTAAGGACGATAGTGACCAATCTCACGAACGAGATACATTAAGTGCCAGAGAAGGGCAAGCGGGGAATGGCCTAGAGTGATGACACGGCGCATCTGCTTTCGGCGTATAAGGCAAACTGCAGCTTCGTCGGGACGCTCTTCGACAAATCAGTCAGAGACGGCTGCAGTACATGAGTGAATTTGATGATGAAAAGGCAGGAGGGGAAGAGTTTCAGTCTGAGAAATACTGCAAGGACAATGACGGCAGCGCCATCGACAAGAAGCCATGGGCCCCTGCCGCGTATCCACCATGAAGATGATGGCCATGGTTCTGACAATAAGGGAAAGTCGGAGATGGTATCGGTGGGAGAATGGGAGAACGCATCTTGAGATTGCTGACGGCGGTGTTCCTCAATGGCATCGGTGGGAAAGATCGAAGGGCGCATCTTGTTGAGATCGCTAACGGTGTTCCTCGTCGTCACTGAACTCGATGAACAGCTGAAGAGTGTCAGCATGGCTGCGGTAAGTTGAAGCATAACAGTTGAAGGTCAACACACCTTGAAGCCATGTAACCGACAGCCCGATGCCAATCGGCACTTCATTCCCTTCGTCGGCGAAGCAGAAGCTCCCCGTGGCGATCAAGCTACTGGAATATAAAGGCGTCGGTGTATGTGAGAAGGGTTGGAAGACGACCGTAGCACATGGCCATACTCCGGCAAACGAAGCTGTACTCCTCGGCTCTACGTAGTCTCGACATGACAACCATCCGGGTTGGGTCTAATGATATCATTATCGTGGACATAGTTCAAGCGGAACATGATCTTACCAGGTCCTTCTAGCCTCCCCAACTTTCTAGAAGCGCGAGGAACATCATCAGAACCGTTACCCACGCCCCAAAATCGAGTCAAATGAGCAGAAGCCATGATTGTGTCGTTTTCATGACCACCAAGTCGGTAATGGCATGTCAAGAAACCATATGACTTCGATGCTTTCCAATTCAGATCGCGCGCGGGAGACTACTGTACATATGTGAGGACGAGTCCATTGATGTCGGCAGCGAAACCTACCTTTGCCTGAAGGCGTTGCTCAAGCTGCCTCCGCTGATCCGTGTGCGTTGGTATCAACTTTTGGACTCTTGGCGGAAGCGGTATCGTATCTGGTTTCGGTGGAGGTGGAGGTGACAGAGTCTATTTAGTGAGGCGGCTCATCTGAACTATCGTCTTGGCAGGTGGGCTTCCTCATGAGAAATGCACCTTTAATAGGGATCTCTATGAGCTGTTGAACTGGTATTCCGACAGCGGCTAAGTCCTTGGCGCTCTTGGCTGTCTCGTCAGGTCGCCGTGTGTCTTCCATTCGATGTAATTTGTGCGCTATCTCGTCTCCTTGGTCACCAAATCCCCTCAGGCAATGTGCAGCGACGAGCACGCAACCACGTGTTTCCATTCGAAAAGGCATAGAACTCCGTTTGCCATTCCTCAAACATGGTCCCGATGCTCAGCGCGTCGATGATAGTTGCGAAGATGAGAGGAGGGTGTGCAGGAACTGTAAAGGGCTGTGTTTGGGGAAATCTGATTTCGGTCTCCACTCAGCGGTAGTTGTGAACGGCCGTGCAGGAAAAAAATCCCATAGCGCACAGGCATCTGCACTGACTCATTGGTAACCGTCCTTTGTTCGTGGCTCAAGTCATTCATCGGGCTGCGATGACTCGGTTATGCGACGAATAAGCCACGGCTTTCTTGTTGTCGAATGGACGGACATTGTGGTCGAAAGTCGTAGAATCGTTTGTTACGGGTTGTAAGCCTATATGGATGGCTTGCTGGGCGGGCGAATGGAACCGACGTGACCTCTTGCACCTGTTTAACCAAATAAATCACTCATCCTGGCCACTTTCGGATACCCAAGGCATCACCCTCATCTTGGCAGCCTGGATACTCATAGCCTGACGGACGCCCGAACGTCGCCCACCGAGCAGCCGAATGATAATGCTGGCATTACGTCCCTCAGTTAAAGTGGATTCCGTGTGGCGACAAGGTTTCATGGCTAGATGCAAGTGACCAATGATGGAACTGGCGCTGGCCATATTTGGTAGTTTCACATCCATGCAGGACAAGCAGCATTGCTGTTGACCAGGATCCCCTTTATAGTGCTGATCTGCCCCGAAAAATGGACCAAGACACTGGATCCACAGTCGAGCACCGAAAGACTTGGAGACAAGTAGCCAATCCGAAAAGTGTGCTCGTGAAGACTGGCAGCGCAATGTCCAGCGTTCACGGAGGCAACATGTGTGTAAACAATCCGAACCGAACCGCCGCTTTCCTTGTTCGGGCGAGCCTCAAGCTCCCTTCTGTGGATGTTCGCAGTTGTTGAATCGCTGCTTCAACAGAGGATCCTAATGTTTGGCCTGGGCTGTAAACTCCATGCACCATCGACGAGGCTGAAGGTCGCATTTAGATGACAACGAGTGTTTGGATACCGAGAGTCGCCTGCCGGGAATTGTAGTAGTCGGCGGGTGATGAGGCATTGGCTCTTGGAAGTTGCAGGCTTGGTCGCCTCAGAGTGGCCGGGGACTCAAGCCGCCGCAGCAATACGCCTAGGCCTCAAAAGCACCGTTCTCTTGTTGATTGGGATGACCGAACTGGTGTCGCACCAAGCTCTTCTGGATTTGGCGATTGTGGGTATGTTCTCGTTTGCTCTTCAGATGCCTCTGTGGGCAAAAGGGTCGCTTGATAAGATGGAATTGGGAGACATCGGGATCTGAAAGTACAGCCGTCGCCATGAATTAGCACCGTTTACTTGGTAAACCCATGGAGTAGGGGCAAACTCACTTTCATTGTACACATAGGTCGACGAAGGAGTTGAGCGTGACATTCAAGTCTTGGAAGATATGGACCGAATGCATCCATGCGCCTTTAGGCTATTATCAGCCAATAAGTCCAAGTTTGAACCTGACAGAAATCACCTACCTTTGACATGCTCTTGGAACATATTGTTGTGCCGAGCAACGAGGTCTTCTCCCAGGATTTCAAATCAGAAGGTTCGCTGCAAGTTTGTCGGGATGGAATTCACTGAAGGTGGTCTATGACCAAGAACACCAGATGCCAATTCCCCTTTACCACTCGTCAATCGCTCAAATTGCCTTCTCCATTCTTCCCACCAAGTAGCGTGCTGCGTGAAGCCCTACACAGTTAGACAATCGTCTGTATAAGCAGATGACACCATACCCTTCAATTGATCGTCCAATCTGCGGAGCATTGGTTACCGGCATCGAGACTGACCATAGATGCTTCGCCTCTTGCGGAACATAATATTAGGTTAATAGGGCAACATCTGGGCGAGGGCGCGGCCATAGAAATGGTTGTGATGACAGAGTTGGCTTGGGCGATCCATTCTTCGTCGTAGACATCGATCCGAAAAATGAGACTGGCTAGCTGTTTGATAGACAATATTTGCGGCCTCGAAGACATGCTGAGATGAGTCTACCTTACTGCAGTTCGGTTGCTTGAAATGGAGGACTGTAGACCTGGAATTTTGTGCGATGCGGGCTTCTGTTACTCGGTATGGTTGCATCGTCAGTGATGAACCGGCGAAAGTATTGACATCCTGCTGACAGGAACGTTTCGGCGTCATCAATAACTGCCGAGTTTTGAATACTCTTCCCTCATCGTCGCCGCGGCGGCGTTGAGACCTGGCACCCCCGGAATCTGGGTGTTGTCGCCCATCTGGTTCAACGTCGCTTCAACCTTCCGAAATGAGATAACCACGCTTTGAGCTAAACGCGCCTGGGCGTTAAATGTGCCTTGAAAAGCATGCCGCTATGTTTCCGAGCTTTCGCGGCTTGGTGTTGCTGATATTCTTAACCGATAGTCAGTCAATGAGCGCTGTAGTGTTTGAGGTAACCTACCAGTATCTTTAATGTCACGCAACTGTTTGAAGGGTAGCTCGGCAATGTCTGCCGTGTCATGGCTGGATGCTCGGCGACCACCCGTAAAAGGTATGCTTCGAAAAGCCTTGAGGGTTATGACGGATTGCTGGCTATTGGCAAAGCTTTCGTCCAACGAAGAGCTCTGGGGTTGACCAGCCAAGCACCAGACCTGATGTTGCGCAGCCCTATGTCAGCTCTATCTCAGTGCTGGAGGTCGTGCCACGCGAAATTTAAACATACCTGTTCAATGACCAATGATGGGATATGAGTCCATATTAGGGAATGTTTTATCCCTGTCCGTAATTATCCAGGCGGATTCGACCCAGACTTAAGCCATGTAATGCTATACCTCTACGCTCAAGATGTGGTGTGGTACAGTGTGGTGAGTTCCTTCCATGTGATGATCAGGCAAGGGGTTGCAGCATTTAAGTCTGTGCAGCGCTTCACAATGTGAATACCCAGTGCTTCCGGTATTTCATTCGTGCAGTCATTGCTCTTGCGAGGTCTCATCCCTGAACACAGGCCCTTGCGTGTCGGATCGTTCTGGGGTACAGGTAGTTGAGCAGAGGGAAATAGGAAGAGAGTGTTCGAAAATCGTATTTACCCGAATGAACGTGGGTTGAAGTCAAAAGCCTGTTGAAGAGCGGTGTTAGCTGGGTGATTGTTTGAGGAAACATGACGTACAATCTCTGGGAAAGAACTTAGCTTGGATGGGTAGATTGCACTAAAGAGTCAGTTGATTGCGCAAGGATCGCCAAATCCATCTAGTGGGTGAAGTTGTGTTCAGACTTGGTGTCTTCACGGCATGACGAAAAACAGAAAGAGTGGTCACGTGCGAGATCTGAACACGGAGTTCGTCTGCGAATGAAGCGGGAAGGTCCCGACCGTGCATTGCGCGCTCCCCTTGCCGTTGACCTCAAGAAATAGAAGAAGAGCCCCCGGTTTCCCCCCCCGTAGGTTCCAATAGGGTTCCAGAGGGCATGTGCTTCTTGGTCTTGCTGGCAGTGGTATGTAATGCGCTCCATGTTCCAATATCAACTGATACTTCACCTAATTTGAACACCATCTCGTATGGATGCCTGTCAGCCTTTTCTCTAAACATCCATGAGAGCACGCTGGGCTATGATGATAATGCAAGGGAATGGAGAGGACCTTTCCTCTGCCTACAATGCAGCGCCTTTATTTACACACCTGTATTTATACGCGATGTCATTTACGATAGCCCAATGTCTGCTCTCATTTCAATACAGACTCACAAGGCTACTCACCCATCGTGACCCCTGCCGAGAGACTGGATAAGTGATGTGATTTCCTTGGACCTTGGATGGATAATGAGGCTTTACAAAGCCCAAGCCTCGTTGTCATAGGATCAATGAATCGCCGCTTGCACGGCAACCAGAGCTAAAGAACCACGTTTGTAGCACCACGGTATCCTTGTAGTATGCTCGATTTGACCTAAATGTACCCCTAGTGCTCCAGGTGTTGCGCTAATCGACATTCCAGGAGAGATGCAGCGCTGCTGCTTTGTGACCTCCTATGCGTTCTCCTTCTCGTATTTCTCTGAAGCTAAGTCCTTGGCTCTGTGGTTGCGACACCCAACCCTCGTCATGTCATGGCCCAAATGTGCCAGTAATCAACAAGATCACCCAAATACATTGCTGTATTCAAAAGTAGGGTTACCATGATCGTGCTTAAGACCACTTGGAAACGCCAGGGGATATCATTTGCCCAGCACCTGCGGATGACGGGGAGTCCATCAGCGATGCGGATTTGAGATCGATACCCTCTAAAGAGGCAGCGAGACCGCTGAGTGACAGGTCGGGTGGTGCATAATATGAGCGCAGGTTGGTGGTGTAGTTTCCCTGCTGGGAGAACGGGGAATGATTCGAATCGACAGCAATGTCACTTGAGCACGACTATTCTATAGACTAACTGCTAAATATTAGTTGGGCATTGGAAGTTCCAGTGTCTTGACTTACGCTCCGCGCTCAACTAGATGACATTAAGGATTGTCTCATGAACTCCGTTGACGATTTCGGTGTATTCAGGTCAGGGTCCCAGAGCCTGCCTTTATCGGTTGCTTGTCGACTAGAAGGCCATTCAGCTTCTGGGAGAGTTGTTTGCAACCATCCATCAAAGACTTCCACCTGAGGCCGTTTCTTGGCGGCCACGCTGATACCGTGGGCTTGAATGGAGATGGGACGAACCGGCGGATCAGTGTCTTCCTCTTCCTTAGGTAGGCCACTCTCACACTGAAAGTCCTTCTTGAACTTTGAATGAAGGTTCTCCAACGATTCAGCTCGTCTCGGTACTTGGGGGACGAGTTGGTGATTCAGGTGATGTAAAAGCGGACGAGATCTTGACGAACCAGCCTTGGCAGACTCCGTCAACCCCCATCGATGGTCTTAGGGACAGCAGCATGTATCTGTCAAGCGAAAAGATAACACTTCCATGGTAACTTTTGATGTCGGAGTGGTAGCTGGCTTGGAATGAATTTCCCTTCATCTTTGGAACTCTATTGTTTGACCTCCTGCACTTGACGCTAGATAACTCTATTATTTAGTTCAGTCATAATTACAGTGCTATATGTATTCTCGAAGTGGTATCTTTCTTTGCTTATTGGAAGTGAAGATAAAAGGAGAGCCAAAAAAGGCCACCAAGGTCGTTCGAATGCAGAGCCTTGGCACCAAAAAAAAGTGATCAAGCCAGCCCGAGGTTAAAGCTACATAACGTCTCAACTGTTAACCGTCAGACCATTTTGATCGAAGGTATTTGTCTTACTTGTACTGCGAATAGTCTTTGTATATAAGCGTGCAGTGCAGTGCGGTGTGGTCCTGACTCACACAACGAGGGTACGTAAAAGGCCAAGAAGACCGGTCGTGTGCTTGACGCTTCCCTTTGACTCTCAGGTCACCTTGGGGGTAATGAGGCTGGCAGAGAATATGGAACCAAACGGTGTCTGGTGTCATGTCCAAACTCTTCCCTACAAACAAACACCCCTTTTAGTTGCGCAACTCTACCATTTCAACCTCTTTGTAAATGTAGACTAAGAGGATACCCAGTCACTCGAATGATTAATTGAGTCATTACAGAGTATTGGAGCTGGGAAAAGACAAAGTTGGGATATCTTTTCCCGTGGCCAGATGATGAGACAACATCCACGGCCTCGGGAATCATGTTAATCATCTGGAGTAAATATAAAGCACTCTTAGACAATTCCTTTTGTTTTAAGAATAGAATACGACGGAGGGGCCTGAGCTGTGTGGAGGCCTTGTCAATCAGGCAGATCGTACTCGCAGACGACTGCACCTTCCCTCTGAACCCATACAGATTTGTCCCGACTATATCATCATCAACTCAAAGACTCCCAGAGTTTCAATCCATTACGAACAATTTGAACCATCCTGCACAAGCAAATCTCAGTTCGCCAATCATGGATTCATTGAGCGACTTCCTACGGAACTACGACTCCAAGTTCTCTTGTCAGTCCGCTCCAAAGTGTCTGTCTCTTCGGTAACTCGAGCGTCCTCAGCGATACGTCGGGTTTACCTGGCATTCAAAAGAGACATCACCAGGCGTGTGCTTGCCATTGAGCTGGATGATGAAATGGTGCAAGACGCGATGGCGATCATCCTCTTCCCAATACCAGCATCACAGAGCTCATTGGAATCCAAGGCTACCGCTGTTGGTGATCACATAATGGTATTGAACAACCTTCAACTGCCTGATCCTCTCAAAGATCACAATAATCAACGACTGGATCAATTGGATAGGTTGCACAGTCTGATGCTTGTCTTCATGCAAGATTATCTGACCAAGGCAACTGCCGTTTACCCACCGAGAGAGCATCTCTGTATCCCACAGATGCATTCTTTGGTGGAGGGTGACCTGATCTTTCGAGGTCAGAGCATAAGCCCCAAGTTCAATCTCGATAACCTGAGAGCCTCGGAGATGAAGAGACTCATGAAGGCGTTCTTGATGTTCGAGTTGGGCTGCAAGATTGGCAAAAGCCTCCCCCGACCTCTCCGTCGATGGAAAGGCCGATTGCCCCCCATGAAAGTGGACGTTGACATCTGTCAAGCCGTCCAATGCATTGAAACATATCTCTGCTCGCTCTATGGGGCTATTATCGGGCAAGTGGGTGATATCTGGCTTCCAGAAGTCCCTTCGGATTCATCTGAGCCAGGGCTGTTATTTCCTGACAGTTTCTATCTTGACCCTGATTTGGTGGGTCCCAAATTGAAGCTGTTTTATGACGCTGACATGAAGGACCTCGCAAACTTTGGCTTTGATATGGTCCCCAAGTTCCTCCGTTTCGACCTGACCAACCCACAAGACAAGAGGTCCTTGTGGTCACATATCGAAGAGATATCTTGTAATTATATATTACGCCACAGAGAGTACACAGAACCATCCAGGAGCAATATACTCTGGGGTGTTGACTGGGCTGAGCCGTTTGTTCAGTTTCCATGCCCTATGGCTGATCGACTTGTCCAGGGCTCTTGGGACTGCACGCTGCTTTGGGCGAGAATCTATGAACAGCGCGCTTGGGTCTTCTTTGATGATGGCCGCCTGTATCCTTCAGGTGCAGACAGCATCCCAGGGCCACATTTTCCGACTGCTCAGTTTCTGGAAAACGAGCATGAAGGTCAACTCTCACAGAGACTTCAACGTCGGTCACAACGTTGGCATAACAGGATAAACCCATGAAGCACAGGCCGGCATGGAATTCGCTAAGTGAGGTCACAGTTGTGTATCATCTACTTATTGACGGAGAGTCTATATACTACTATCGTCAACGTAGATTTGCACCTTCTTCGCCAACGGCTGTCAGCTCCAACGGAGCTGCGGCAGATGTTCATCTAGAGGTCTCGCGGGCGCACACCGTCTTCTGGATCCCTTTGTATGTGCACAATCGCTGCCGAAGCAGTGATTGTGTCTCAGAAAGTTGAGAAACTCGGTATATTTATGATATCAAGCACTAACAAAGGACCGTATCTCCTGTAGAGTTCAGTCGTGTCATTGCTCACTACCAAACTCTATCCAAATGGTTCTGCTGGGCTGTTGCTTGAAATATTCCAAGTTGTCTTGATGCCCTTTAATCGTCGGTTGTCCCACAGAGGCGAGGTTGAGCTGTCATCATGTCGCAGGCTGACACCCAATTCCATCATAGTTCAAATGAAGCTCAAGCTTCGACAGTAACTAATTCACTCTTGACAGGGAAAGTCAAAAGAACTTCCGAAGACAAGGGTACCTTACCGTCAACGCCTACTCTGAGCGACCCCCGCAAACCGAAACGTTCTCGACAGAACAGTTGCCTAAGTTGTCTGCGCGCCTCGGCTTCGGCCTCAGGTATACCTTACACGAGCCCTTTCAGCGTGCCGGTCTTTGGCAGTGGCAGCTATTTGGGTCCAACGTTTGAACTGAGGGCGGCCCTGACAAGTAGTTACACAAGAAATTGATGTTCAGTGGTCGAAGATCATCTGTCGGCATTCCGTAACCGGGGCCCAGCCTGTCAAATAGGTTACACAAGGTCGCTGAAACCACCTTGAGTCTGAGTTACTTCAACTCAACACGCAACAGAGACCTCTGTGTCGGGACTGATCGGTCGAAAAACCCCAAGGCAAATATGCTCTTTTACGGCCGACAATCATTTCTTTCGGGGATTGATGAAGATTCCTGCTTCCCCGAGGTAATATGCTATACACTTCCAACGAATCCAACCCTCAATTGATAATCTTTCATATCCTAGAACGGCCAATCTTGCGACTCTACCGATGCCGGAGTGCAGAACCACTGAAATCCCGACGCCGATCCGGAGAGGTGGGGCCGCTTGGTCCAAGTCTTTCGGTGTCTGTAGGGTAAATAGACGGGCCATTGACCAAGGCTTCAATGAAGATCAAAAGAACTACTTGACGCTGGAAGATAAGCATTATACATAAAATGAAGTCCGTTGCAATGAAATGGTCTCTGCGTTTGATATTGCGATGGAGTGAGCATCATCCCAGGTACGAGCAAGCCTCTGACCCATTACACTGTACTGACAGGAATTGTAGACGGGAGGCGCTGCTAGAGGATCTCACTCCAAGATATGCTATGAGTAGGAAAGATCACGCAACAATCAGCCTTGATCATAGGCGACTCGCGCCGACAGTCACGCGATGATACAGCCGTTCTGCCCTCTCATGAAGCCTCCCATCGACTTGCGCGAAATAGATCCCATCTCCACCAAAGCCCAAGCATCAATCTACTCCGTCCATATGCGCGGCCCCTAAGTAATGCGTGCATTCACATCGGCTGTGCTGGGCATCTCGTTATCACTCATATCGACTGGTCCATACCAAGAAATATCTACTGAAAAATACCTAATCTTTAGGTGGGTTTAGGTAAATTTAGGTAGTCCTTAGGTTATGCCTGAGATACACCTTCAGATAGACAGCGTCAGTTTGATTCCACGAATGAGCTTTGTCTTTGCAGTGAGCCTTCTAGCATTATTAGCAAGATTTGGCTCGCAAAGTGAAGATGCCAACATACTTCGTCTCCAGTTGCCGCAGGCGTCATAAGAAATCTGCGCCATTCATTTAGTTTCCGGGGGGTTCTACCAGCTGCTAGCAAATGCATGCCCGGCGCTGCTGCTGTGATTCATGACCCCCTTCTCTCTATTGTTGTTTTAGAGCTCAGACCCTGGCTGTATAACACTTTCTCCCTCCTGCTGAAGTGAAAATTCTTTCTTCTTTTTCATCATCACCCAACTAAATCAGATTGCACACTACTCAACCCATCCCATCCCAAGATGAGTCCACCCCAGGAAATCCCATCTTCCCAGGGCACCAGCCTCCAGGATACCACTCTCCAGATTGCTGGCGATGTTGTCATAGGCGTCACTGGGGCCAACGACAACAACATGGCCAATGCTGCCATCGCGATGATGGACCGACTTGGCACGAACTGCCTTCAACTTATTCTCCAACGTACGTTGCCAACTATGCCTCTTATTACTCCATACTGACGCCATAGTAGCCTACCACCATGTCCCTCCTGCTGCAGGGACCTCCTTCCCCATCAGCATTGCCCTCGTGGAGCGAGTCCAAACCGATGGCGGTGCTGTTGAGCTCCGAGTCCGCCACCAGACCAGTAAGTAATGCAGCCATACTTTTGTCTGGTTAATACTAACAATGCCATAGCTATCCAGGCCAACAACGGCACCCAGTCTGGCAACAGAAACAACTCTAGCAACTAAACTCGACAAGTTTTGTCCACAACACGGTGGACCAGAAGGAATGAGAGAATATTTTGGGCCGGTAATGGCAGGTGATGGAAAGGGTGATGGTCAATAGCTAAATGCAACGCTTTCATGCTCATTTCACTTTTTCTTCAATTCTGTGCATATTGTCTTTATCTTTCTTGTAAAAGTGTCTCGCTACCTGTAGATCTGGTGACGTGCCGACGTCGGTGACCTTTAATCGTAACAAACTCCCATGACATTTCACCGCCACTGCCATGAGCCACCGTTTCTCGTCTCTCACGCCATCGAGTTGCGGATCTCAGCTAGCCTAATCAGCGATTCCCTTGTGGTCACCATCTCAATTTCTCTTTGTTCGCGATGCTGTTACCGCTTTCCCTTGCTGATTCACGACAACTTCCCCTTGCGACCTTACAATCGATGCCATCGCGGTGATGGACCGAACATGACGGTTGAGAGGGACTAAGCTAATCATTCAATAGACCGAATTATATTGGAGGTACCAAAGGGACAGATGATAGGCACGGATAGGAACGCTGTTGATAGACAAATGACATTTTATTCACACTCAATGAGAAAACATGATCACAAGTGTCCTGTTACGTGAAAACTATCACGGCTACCTTTGCCCTCTCTACCGACATCTTTCAACAGCCCAATTTCGCTTTCTTGTCGTGGCCTACCACCCAGACTTTTCCATTGTTTGTTTGTAATCGCAGGAAAGATCACTTCCAAGTCTGGGAAATAGGGATGAGGTGCAAACCGATTGACTGGCACGCCTGTTTCGATCAGCTGATGGTTTCGTGAATGGGAGATGATGAGTTTACCAGATGACAACAATGAAATGTTTGTTTGGTCGACGCCACGACTGGGATTTAATAAAAGATCTTTAAGCAGCCATTCTCGTGGTGAGATTCGTCGATTGAGTCGAAAAAGGCCCAGCCAGGGCATAGTGGTAGCCCTTCAACAGAACATGGTGGTTGGGAGGCGCTTCGATGTTTACGCCCCCATATTTTCGTGAGGCTTTGCTCACATGTCATCCACATTGATGAACTCTGCGTTTTCAGGCCCATCAAAAGCTGTCTCGGGAATTGCAGCTGGGGCTGAAGTTGGAGGGCCACTGGGTCTGGCCTCCGAATTGAACCCGGACTGTCGGAGATCAGGGTCTGCGCAAGAAGGCCTGGTGCGGCCATCGGTCACCCAGTAGGTCTCCCAGACGTCTTCCAATGTCTGCATGGAGAGATCCTCTGGCAACGAAGTCGCATTTTGGGTGGCATCAAAGTCAAACTGAATGTCCCAAATATGTTTGCCCGTTTCCCCACGCTTCACTTCCAGCGAGAACTCGGCTCTCCAAGGGAAGATGTTTGGGATGGGAAACTCTTGGGTGTTCTGAGATTCGAGGAATTCGTAGAGCCAGTCCCACCAGGGCACCTGGGTGAGCAGTGAAGGCATGCCAGCCCGGTCGGTGATTAACATTTTGACCTTTTTGCTGAGGGACAACGCCAGGAACTGTTCACACTGGTCGGTAAGGTGGCTCTCATCGTTGCAGAAAGCACACGGGTGGATGGAGCCAGATGGGCCAGGCGTAACACATGTTGCCAATTTGTGACTCTGACTGCCACAGGAAGGGCACTTGTTAGCAATGAGCTCTGGGCGACGTGGTGCCACAGTCACATCGACTTCACCACCTCCAAAAGTTGCCTTGGCGTTTCGAATGTATTTGACCCAATCGACCTCCTCTTTGGTGAGAACCATGATCTTCCTCTGCTCGCCACCAGGTGGAATGTTGCTTGCCAGCTGTCCATGGTGGGCTTCGCGACGGTTGGACGCTTCGAGTGGTATGTTGTTTTGAGCGGGCATCTCTTCAGCCATCGTGGTTGAGTTACAGTTGTAGAAATAAATTTAATTGATGGAAAAGTAGAACTAGACGGTCACAATGGTGCTGGTGTTGGTGTTGCGTTGGAACCTACAGCTATGGGGAATTCTGCTGACTTCCAAGCTCTACGTTTATGGATGCCCGTGCGTTGACACTGCCAGTTACAGGCCCATCAAATGGAATCCTCAGGCTCTAACAAATCGCCGAAGCCACCAAGCCATCAAGCCGACTTCAACACCTGGTTCCACCGAATACGGACATGGAGCAAATCAAACCTAGGTGCTCGAACATGGCTTTTGTCGAGCGATATGGATGCCGGTATTTCTCTAGGGTAGCGTGACATGGATCTACGGAGTTTTCACCGTAGGGCTTAGCGATAACTAGCATTACCCAATTGAGACGACACATGTTTGGTCATTGGTTAGGTTTTTTAGCACAGTTCATGTCTTGAAGTGCACGTAACGGCATTAGTGAGGTACAGCCCTTCACCTGATGTGATTGCAGCGACCAGCTTCTGTGATGAGTACATTAACGAGTCTTGTTTTCAATATCGGTGATGGCTTAACGAAAATTACATTCCCTTCCAACTGGTTGATGAATTGGCCGGGATCCTTGTCTCGATGCTTCCTCGCAAGTACGATTGCCGACTTCGGCGTTCCGCAGACCCACAAATTTGACTCAAGCACCTGCCTTGGTTCAACGACTCTCGACAAACTGCATTCAAAGCAGAGTATTGGCAACCATGCAGCGCGTCGCTACCCCAAAGACGTTGCCAACACGTTGGATTATTCCATGCTATCGCTTTTCCCTTCAAGATTACCATCGCATTCCGCTGCCGTGAAAATCGTGCGGCATCCAACGTCAAGAACCCAGTAGTTGTCGAAACTCACGACTTGATGCTCTCGGGCAAATGACACCAACGAATTGCGAGTGGCAAGTCTTCAACACCAAATCTTCAAGACTCAAACTAACGAACAACTAGAGCGGGAAGTACCAATACCGAGGCCAAGAGCGCGACTACACGAGCCGTTTTCGAATAGCCACAGGAATCTCGATGCCCCCATGTCTGCTTTGATCATATACCATGTGCGTGAAGCCTGGGCCTTCTTCTTGGCAGTACTCGAGCTTGTATATTCTTCAGTTTCGACTTGAACATGGCTGGGATGCAACCTGGGGCGACTGACGTGAAGCATCTGCTTTGCCATCATACTGAGATCGGAAACTTTGACATCCTGGAATGATGGACCCTTTCGCGGACGACCGCGAGACTGCACCGATCCGCGACGGGACTGATTGAACAACCAACAAGAGGCTGTAGAATCGAACCCAGAAGAGCACCGGTTAGCCGGTACGTGGAGAAACAGAGGACAACACAGAGCTAACATGAATCAAGGCGATTATTGACGCAACATCCCCACTAACAAGATCTAGTTCCTTCTCGACCAAGCCGCTTATTAGTCAACGAGTACAATCACCGTCCACAAAGACAGGCGCCGTATCGCTACGTTTCCCACTGCCTGTAAGAGCACGTCTGAACAAAAACACGGGCAATCATCGCTGGACGAGTCGAGCCTGAACCTGGGAAGTCTACGATGATCGACGATTTCACCACACCCTTACACCCATCCGCCAAACGGACCAACAATGAAAGCATGGAAGATGTTCAGAACAAATGGACGCGACGACGCTCGCCTCGGTGAACAAGGAGAACGCTTTATCAGGTGAGTTTCGATATTGCATTTCACCCAGGCAGCAGCTCTAACATGTTGCCGCGCACAGAAGAATCGTAGTACACTCGATACGGTTTCACGACGCTGCTCTGGTTGGCTGGGTACTACAGAAAATCAGATGCCGGCCACGACTAAACGCACAACAGCAAGTGGCCCAGGGTCCAAGCCAAGCAAGATCACCATAATCCCAGGACAGCCGATGCTGCGCCTTCATTGTGGCTCATGGTTCGCACCCAGGTACCAGCTGTCCAGCATAAAACAAAGAGCGATCTAAGCAAATGAACAATCGAAACGCGTTGACCCAACGTTCAGTCGTCCAAATGGCCCCTCCAATCGATATGTGGTACCGACATCCAAGAATGAGATCCTGCACTGAAGGCATAGCGACCATTCCTTCGAAATCCGTTGAATTAAGAGCGACGCCCAAGCTATATCATTCCACGTTCGAGGAAACACAAAGCAACTGTGGTGTTTGTTATCAGGAGCAAAAGGTAAGATGGCAACCAAATATGATCAATGGCCCATGACGTCCAATCCATTAACTCGCCTACAGGTCTTTCAATAAGCCGTTGCAAGATCCTGCCACAGACGTAACTCACTCACTGCGATACATTTGCAATCTGGTCTATCGTCGTCGTTTCGTACGTAAGCGGTGACGTGATAACGCCCTGCATCCAGGCCAACTGCCGAGGCGCTCAGTTCCCATTCCATCAATACTCAACGACTACACGGCATCTTTTGCTTCATAGTTTTGACAGTTGATCCCCAGCTCTTGTGTGGCGATGCATTTGAGATTCTGCATGTCGATATTCACACCTGTGCCATCATCAGTGGAAGCTGATGACCGAACTTGACGCGTCGTTTTATGTTGTCTTTCAATGGTAATGTCTCTGTGTGACTATCCTTTCATTAGTCTGGCCTTCCACCACTAGAGTCTGAACGCCGCGAAACTACGAAAACCTCCCAAACATGTCCCCGGGTCCACAAGCACTCTGTAACCCAAGACGATGCGTTGGAAAATACCTCTGGGTGCTTCCCCTCACCCCCAAGTCCTGGAATCCGATCAATGTCGAACATCAGATGCACCTCGGACCGCCGTTGCTTCGCGGACTATGTGTGTTACGGTTGACTCGAAGAGAAGATTACTCTTACCACTCACCTGTGATAGCAGTTCCCATTATCCTCGGGTCATGATTATGCGATGGCCTTGCGATAAGGCGCTTGCGAGATGAAGTTTGTGGGCTAATTCCTGATTCCGTTTCGACATCTAACCAGTGTTGGCAGACACTTCTGTAGGGCCTCCATTCCACCGACAGAGTCAAAACACCACCACGGCACGATTGAGAAGGACAAGCACGCGGAATTGACTATTCACGACGATTGGAGGGTAGCCTTTCACCCTCATCAACATCATCGTGGCAATTGAGATTGTCTATTGAGGGTGTCATCCAATCCTCTCGCCGCCCACAGGTATCCGTTCTCGACCGACAAAGGTTTTGGCTGGAGAACTATGCCAGATGTTTTGTGAGTTACTTTATTACGACTGGACATTCTACATCCATTGGGCTTACTGTATGAGGTTGAAGCGGCCAGTCACGCCATCATCAACCCAAGATTGCTCACAGAGAGACCAGAGGCTGCCGGGGCATCTACTGAAACAACATCGCGACCTGAACAGTGAGCCAGCAATCATGGTTTCGTTCCGCGGAGACGTCAAAGATTACAACTTACGCTGTCCTTCCACCCGGTAATGCTCCATCTCACCAGATGTTGAAGTCACATCACCTCATTGTCGCCTCCACGAAATGACATGTGCCTTTGTGAGATCCAGTTTCTAGAAAATCTCTTCTCTGGTGTACCATATTCCACATTTGGACCGGATGACATGCCTCGCACTCGGGAAGTTTCCCAGAGCGTCTGAGTCACGGCGGAGACTTGCGCAGTCTCGTGTCAAAGGAGTTCTCATCCGTTCACTTCACAACACAACACTCTTATCTACTGGTATTGCTTTAATCTGCTATATTGATCCTAGCTAATCCGATGGGCCAGCGCTATCCTAACACCCCCACCAAGATTCTCATCCTCATTTTCATCATCCTCAAATCGCGATGCCGGCCGTCACCAGTCGTCCCCAGATCGCGGGCAAACGCGACCATAACGAGCTCTCACTCACCTCACTCCTCTCCTCTTAACTGTTCTTTATGATTATGTGCAGTTGACCATCCGACATGGATCTCCCAAGCATAGCTTGAGTACTCTACTTGATTGTTTTCACACAGCCTCTCTGTCGGCTGCCCCCCGCATTCGAATACCGGTTACACATCTATTTGCAAGAAACACCTATCAGCAGAGACAACCTGGCTCTAGCCCAAGACGAGAAGAACGACCTTTGATCTTGTGGCGAAGGTGGTGTAATAGAAGATATCACAAAATCTCACTACGGTTCGCGGAATCGTACCCAGCAGTCGCTTTTGGCATCCTCGATAAAGCAAAACGTAAGACAGCTCTTATGGATGAATTACAACGTCCCATGATATCTAATCAATTAAATCGCATGCAGTCCCCGGTTCTCCCATTCCAAGACACGATACCTTAAGACAAAGCACGCATCAAGACCTGAGTCCTTCATTTCCCACGCGACTGATACCCTGGAACGACGTACAGGGCTCTTGACATGACGCTCCACCGCGTCTTTCAGTATATTTGACGTGATGTTAGCATTCCATAACGATAGCGGAATCGCAGCGTTCTCAACTCGAGCATATCCCCAAACCGAACAGCCGCCCAACTGAACACCATGCTTGGATCAAGAGCTTTGAATATCCCCTCGCACCTTACGCCATTGAGTTTGATTAACCTCAATGATATTAGCTGGAACGACAATTTATTATTACGGCAAACCCGTACAAAGAGAGGATATTCTCTACGAAAGGCCACTAAGGAATTGCCATTCCGGGGAGGCGTTTGCGGGTTGGTTCTTTTGCCCTCCGACATCTTATTAATGCACTAACATGGCAGGAACTTTTAGTTGGCTCCGTTCAAATGAGACTGTTCAATCTCTAGAGAAATGAGACCAAGAATCACGAGCGAAACGACCTTACGACGATGGAAAGCCAACCTTTCACCCTTCCAACCAATACTTGGCAGACGAGCGAGACTCCTTAGGGTGTGATATGCTCAAGCTGCAAGTGTACGTCCCATGAATTGGAGAACTCAGTTAAATGCCGACACCAACAGTTACCATGTTATCGCCATTTCAACACAGTCTTCACAGCTCATCGTTGTAGGCACGGCCGAGTACATGAATTTCTAGAACCTACAATCAAACCGCCATTCGATTAGAAGATTGATCACAGAGTGGGTAAGGGCCATGTCGGCCTACCAGGCAACATCATCGCCAGGTGCCTCACTTCGAGGCTACCTGGACAGTAAGCAGTGAAGATGCATGTTCTCCTAGTCAGAAACCAAGGCCGACTCTGGTGTATCGATATCTCCCCGTTACCTCTGCACGTTGCATAACTGCCAGTCAGTAAAGCTTGAGCGGCCTTTGAATCACAATTCAATACCCACGGCCTCGGCTTCAAGATTCCTTGATTCATTTCATAAACTCACGACGCAAATGTCCACTAGTAATGTCTTCAACCGCGATATTGACTCCCACTAACACGATGCTCCAGCACCACCCATTGACCCCTCTCACCGAAACCGAGTATCGAGCACTCCACGGAGTCCAAAGGTTAAAAGCGCAATCAGTGGCCGGGGAAGATGATCAGCGGCACCATGTGGACGACCCAGCATGCGCAGCTGTACTTGGCTGAACAGCTTCACTATCGAGCACGTCGCTGCAACAGAGTGCAAACAACCTCGTGAGGCCTCAAGATCAGCCAGACCCCCCACCATGACCCTCATAACCCAAGGAAGCTCGCTTCCTGAGGAATAGGGAATACGTGTGCCATCAAAGAGAATACGGAGTCTCGGCGCGTGGTAGTTCCGAAAGCATTTCCATTGAAAGCCATGGCTACGATTGTGGTATTTGAGTTGCCTCGTTGTAGTCTGCTCAATAGCCGTTTGGTCATTCAAGCCCGGGCAAGTGTCGAAAACCATCACCGGAGTTGCTCGCTTCAATCTGGTCAAGTCCGCTGCCATTCCCACAACCCTCCTCTTTATCTAAGCTTGAAACATGCACGCTTCTGGTATCACTCAGTCAAGCTGTCATCATTTCCGGTGTCAAGCCGGATCTTGTTCAGGTAAAGGTCTTTCACTCATGCTTCAGGCTCCGGTGGTAACCCTTCTACAGTCATGCAGGTTCGGAAGGCAACGCGGCCGCGATTCGAGATCGACAATCCCCACGCCTCAAGCTCAATACCGGAGTCTCACTCATATGTCCCGGGGACAGACTTCATCTTTAGTATTGACCCATCACACACAGAAAAGCACACGGCCAACCAATTTCCAAGCCCAGAAGACTTGCGCAGTCTCGTGTCAAACGGTTTCTCATCTGTTCACTTCACAACACACTTATCTCCTGATACTGCTTTAATCTGCTATATTGATCTTTGCTAATCCGATAGGCCAACGCTATCCAAATCCACCCTCCCACCGACACTTAGTATCGAGTACCCGTCGAGTCTTAAGTTCCGCCATCTCCTGCTCCAGCTGCCAAGCATCAAGCCAACACGTCCTTAAGTTGCTGGCGAAGAATCTTGTTCTGTGCGTTGGCATCCTCCCGCTCCAGCTGCTGTCGCCGATCTTCCCAACCGTCAACCCCTATCGATAGGCTAAGGTACAGCGGCATGTATCTGTCAAGCGCCAAGGCAACACGTACACGAGATGGCTCCTCAAGTTGCTGGTGAAGAATCTTCTGTGCGTTGACATCCTCCCGTCATCTCCTGCTCCATCTGCCCTTGCCGATCCTATTATGCGCCTTTGTTTCGGCAAGAATCATCCTCAGAGTCCGCTTCCGCCCATGCTCCTGTTTCGAATAGCCAAAGCCTTGCCGATGCCCTCTAGACTTGCCTATCTCATCGTACCAGTGATCATGTCATTACATATTTCGGATGACGCAACGAAAGCGGTAGATTAACCCACTGCTTCACCGGATGGCTTCGTATTCACCTCATTCGACTCGTTTGCAACAACCGCGCTCGCATTGTCCTGGGCCGCGATTGCGCTGTTTCATCACCAGGAACCCTCTCAGGGATGATTGAGCTGGAGAATATCTTGCCAAGTCTTCATTTAGAATAGTCACGAACGGAATCTCAGAATATGTATTTAATTGCATATTAAGCCATTTGTACTTAATTCGAAACTCCCATTCCTCCATCACTGAGACCTGACGTCCCAAATGTCTGGATCTTCATCCACTTCCATCGTGAATGTCTTCAATGCCAGCGTCAGGTCACAATGGTCTGTGTTTTTAGCTATCCATTCGGCGATAACATCTTGTGGAATCCATGTCCAATCCATGCAGGTAAGATGTTCATCCTCATCCTCCTTCCTGAGGGTATGAGTCATACCGAAATAGCATCCATTTCCTTCAGCTCTCAACCAGTGGGGGAGATCAACAACCGAAGTCAAATTGTAGCTCGTGTCCGGCACGTTGGTATGGGTCCCCGTCGAGAGAACGAGAAGTCGATCCACACCATTCCGACCCATCAACAGCTGATGCATAAAGGCCCGAAATAGATGACCTTGTAGTTGAATCACCTCCTCTGGGGTGAGCTCGCTTTCCTGCATCAAGGACTCCTCCACAAAGCCAATGTTTTGTGCTAAAAGTGCATCAACAAGGCTTTTGTATTTGCTCAACGCCGTCATCGACTCCGCACTTTCAATCGTCAGAAGAGGACTCAAAAGCTGAGTCAGTTGATCTTGATCTCGGTCCTTGATCCCCTCTCTCTTTCGACGACCAATGATGAGATGGCGCTTCCACAACGCCAGTGCAAGCCACAATGTACCTTGCTTCGCAAGAGACCCGCCGCTTCCTACCCAGGACTGATGAAGCTTCGTATTGAGGTTTTCGTCCTGGCGCAGGCGTTTGGCAAGATCAGGAACCTCAAAACAGAAGATTCTATCAATCCCGTGGAACATCAGAGACACGAGCTGCAGTTTGACTGTCTGAACAACTGATCCCGAATCAATGGAACCAAACAGGGCCAGGCGATGATCGTACTTGACGAGAGGAAGAATTGTGCGGAAGGCTTTGGCTTCGTCGCCTGCTAGAGCGAAACCATTCTTGTACAGGATTCCCTGAGTCTCTAGACGTCTCAGCATGATGGCTGCCCGAGCTGGGAACCTGATGAAGCAGTCAAGCGACTCGAGACAGTCGACCCCCCATGATTGGAGATCGTAAACTGCGGAAATGAACCCGCCAAGTTGCGCGTCTTCAATCTGTCGATGATGATACATCCCGCTGGATAGGACGTCCTCAAGATCGGTTCTCCTTGAATACAGGTATCGCTCGGATACTCCTGCCTGCTCAATCCACCACATCTGGGCCCAACGGTCTTGGTTGGAGGCGGTACGTGAGAACTGAACCGATTGTCGACTCTTGTGATGCCAACCCTCACGGCTGTGGAACTTTACGTCAAGGACAACATGGATTTGATTGTAGTCGCGAAAGGTATGGGGGAGAAGGGAACAATCCGCCGGCACATTGAACATAACGGTGGCGAATTGTTCAGGGCGAGTTCCAAAGTCCGTCAGGGATCTTGTCATCCCAATATCATCTTCGCGGTCAACGCCGGTCATTTGACACGCTTCTCCCCTCACAGCCTGGACGGCCTCTTCTAACTGGTCGATAAAGGCATCCTCGAGGGAGCTAAACACCAAGATTAGCTGTGAAGAGCTGATGTTAGCCTCAATAACTTCGCATATCTCTCTGACGATGTCTTCGTCCTCATGAGAGTCGGAGATCTGCGTTATAGGGGGATGGGTATCGCCATGAGAGAGGTCGATGGTCTGTAGGTTAAAGTTGGCTTGCTGCAAATCGACCAACTTTGACATCAGCTCATAATGGTCCCCAGTCGACATAGTCAAGATGCGGACGTCTGATTCACTGTGCTTTGCGACATCGAAAGCCCACAGCAAAGCAACAAGAATACAAAGACAGCAATCAGCGGGGAGAGAAGAGTCCATGTGGATGACCAAGACCACGTCAAATGGCAAGATGCCCGTCGTAGTCCAAGGATCTTTATCCATCTTCCAGGATCGAAATCCACGGCCTCGAGCGGCCTTTTTGCGGGATGATGCCAGTAACTTCAAGAACTCGGCAAATGTGGCCATCTCCGAAGGAATTGAGAGGCCAAGAGAGGCCATGTGAGGCGCTTGCATGTCCTTCTCGATACCGGAGGTGATGAACAGCAGATTGCCATCTTTCTCGGTAAGGGCTTGACCAACTTCTTGAATTAAACTCCTGTTGGGGTCGCGGTAGAGCGGCAGCTTGATATGGCCGAGGCGAAGCTTTTCATCTCCGGACGCCTTATATTGGGTCACGAAGGCAGAAAGGGGAGTGGGATCTTGAGCAATTGAGTCCGACATGATCCTTTCCGGGTATCAGCGATGCTCAAAGTCAAGGTCGAGGCTTTGGGGCTTGAGTGTTCGTGTTGTTTGTAGATGTTTTTTCTGAAATTGTGCCGTAGAGGAGCTTTGTGCTGCGCTTGTTGATGCCTGAGATCAGCCTACGTTACCGAGCTACGGCCAGTCACTGCTGACGGCTCTTTGCAGTGTCAGCAAACTAATGAACACCCAAGGCTGCCAAATTTCGCATTCACAATTCATTTCTCATCAATGACTTTGTAAACGATCACTGTCACCTGAAGCTCTTCGTACTACGGAAGTCTCACGCTCACCCGGATCCTTCAGAGGTAAATGACCGTATTTGAACTGTCTGGAATATGCATTGTAGATGTTTGGGTGCGATCTCTTTGAGTATAACCGTTTAGGGCAACATAGGCAAATATCTCACCCTAAGGCACTTGCGGAGGTCTGTTGTAAGATCAAGGGCCAAGAGGCTGACTCGATAGCTCTGCCAACCCTTGGTTGTTAGAGCTCGACTGCTTGGCTGTTCCAGTAGTATCAGACCGACTTGGCTGGGCCCAAGGTTTATTAATTGCTTTTATCACACGCTTCAATTTATCCTCAACGCCCCTAATCAATTCAATGTCTCGAGAAAGGCCCTTGACTCAGTTGGTGCGCTTTGGGAACCCTTGATGTTAAGCATGATTTATCTTTGGGAATGGCAGTGACTGTCCGGGCTTTGGGCGGTTCTTTCGACGACTTCGTTCAAGGAGTGCATCAGTATCGTTGAGGTCAGCCAGCCAGCCAGCCTGAATTGATCGGTTATCAGCAAGAAGGCCGCTTCGCTTCTGGAAAACATTGCCTGTTGTCCTCCTGGACCTCCCGCCCCAGCTGATGCTGACGATGTCGGTAGTGATGGCCTTGTCTCTGGTCGGTGCCAACTGGTCCTGTGCTCCTGGTCCGGGGCAATAGGAACCACGGTCGATGATCGAGAGAGAGGGTTACCTCCTCGTTGGCTATGCCACCTGTACACTTCGATCTCGTATCGGGATAACGCACTATACGTAGATGAGGCCTTATTCGCTGCTGAGGTTACGCACCATGGATTGAAGCTCATTCGAGTGCATGATGAGATCGATCACCATCGCCAGGGGCTTTGGGGCTATATATTGTGTTTGATTCCCTTGGTGAAGCCCTTCTGAGATTCATCGATCGGTATTGCTGGGAGTCTGCAACGGAATTAGTGATGTGAAGCGTGCCCAACTTGCCTTGGAGGTCTCGCTGAGACTCACATCGTCGACAAAAGACCTCGGAGATCTGGAATAAATTGCGACCATGCGCTATATTGGCTGCATTGAACGAATACGATTCCATTCTCGTGTCGCTTGCAGCTTCTCATCCTCTCCAATACGTCTATTTAGTCGATACTCGGATCTTGGTCTCGTTCGGATGGTAGTGTTCAGGTAGCATTGTTTGGATAGTCTCGTTCGGGTAGTAGACTGTAATACTTTAAAGTCTATTCGCTCTGGGGCATGCCTGTGTACCTGTATATCGTTCTTGTTCGTAGTCCAGGTCAGTTTGACCGTGGAGTTTCGACAGTTGAGAGCCGGGAGCCTGCTGCCAGAGAAATACTACAGTGAATGTCGCAAATATCTTCTTTCGGTAAAGTCATTACCATGTTCGAGGTGGGTTTCAGCGCGTCGCATCTCCAAGGGGACTGGTCAGAGGTTGCACATTTCCTCTAGCATGGCGTGGGTCTCGCAGTCGTATACGGTAGACATCATGAAGACACTGGATGATCCAGTTAGCGAACGTCAAGACCACACATAGATACCTTACCTGATTTCGCGTCAACTGAAGTTCAATTGCAGCACGTGTAGTGCGCAAGGAGGTGACCCGAATGATTGCTGAGAGTAGGTTTGTTGAATGAAAGCATGCCTGAGAGCGATCCGTAAAAACGATAGCTTGTGGGATTGTCAGTCAACAGTTTCAGTCATGTCGGTGGCCTTGGTCGGCTGAATGAGGTCGATGGGTAACTGAGATTGGGCTATTTGGCAAGATTCATTAAATTCACCATTGAAGAACAATTGGACAAAGAACGTTTCATTCTAATCGATACAAGTTGCATGTAATCCCTCCCTGGTGACCAAATTCCGCTCCCATACAGCCCTTCAATCCCAGTCTGATACGATGCCGAGTGGACGAGTGACTTGTTGTTCTTTGACGGCTGCTTCTGGGCTCACTGGTCCGCGACCATCATTGCTCGAAAAATGGGGACGGCCAGCGATGGCAAATGAACCGGGACTACATGATGTTAGTGGTTAACGAAGGGAAGGATGGAGGACGACTTACCGTTTCCAGATTCTTGTGGTGCTGTTCAATGCAGTGGAGGTGAAGAATCGAGACAGGGACTTAAGGACTGAAGCTCTCTTGCTTGATCCTGGCACCCGTGTCCTTGGCCTCAGGCTCCTTCTTCGTAGCGACAGTCTGCTTGCCATGACCAGGAAGGGTACGAGTTTGAGGCATGAAGCGCGCTGGTTTGCCATCAGGACCGCGCCAACCGTTGTCTGAGGTGTAAATCTGGGTGTGATTCTCGTACACAGCGTTGAACCTGGCCGGATTTTTTGGCAGCAAGATGAACATGGTGCCCTCCATCCCCGTATCATGTTGGATACGATCCCTAAACTTGTTCAGGTCACCGTTGGTAACTTCACCCATGTATCCTTGCCCGTATGGGGAGAACCAGTTCGGAGGGTTAGCAGTATCACCATCACCGATGGTGAACTTTTCCTCGATGTTGCCGGTGATGTCGGCGACTCTCGTAATCGTAGAACGTGGGACTGGCTGCATGAGGGGACCGTTGTTCTTGGGCCCTCGGCGCCGCTGCTGCTCGCCGCGCGGAGGCATGTAGGGTGACGGACGCTGATTGCGTCGATCCCGGCCCTTCTTTGCTTGCTTGTTGTTGGCTGGCATTGTGAATGATTGTCGAGTGGTTGTTGGTAACAGAAACGTTGTAGACAGTTGAGTCATAAGACATTAACAAGATGTAGAGAGGTGCCGTTTGTGAGGTTGTTGAGTTGAAGTTCTGTGGGAAACAGAAACAAAAGACATTAGCAAGCTTACAGGCAGAATAATTGTGAATCGAGTGGCTAAGGTTCCCGAGTTCGTTTGCAGCTGGCACGCAGTTACGCGATAGCCGGGCTTGGAGCTAGCTGGTCACAGCGCCTCAACATTCGATCCAACTGTTCAAATTTCTCTTCCAAACAACTTCGCTGCATTCAAACTTCTTTCAAACTTCTTTTCAAATTTCCACACAAGCCCAAGCGCACACGATGGAGAACCAAGAGAACATGAAGAAGTATTTTGCTGTCGACCCTTCAGGGGTCAATGCTCTTGACCACGTCGCTCGGCGTGAATATCTCGAGGCTTATGTGAGAGCCGATGGGCGGTTTCACTTGGAGATCTTGGACACCCGCTATCAATCAGTGGTGAAGCGGCTCTCGGAGAGGTTGAGAGACCTTGGCGCTATCGAGGTCGGCACGGTATTCTTTGAATATCATGTTGATCGAGGCGTCTGGCTGACTACCTGTAAGTATGTTCTATGCAAATCTTGTGTGCAATGCTAACCAAGCTTTTTAGATATGCCTCTGGGAAACGATGCCCCCAAGTGGCCCTGGGATGAGAAGCCTAGCAAGGAGGATATGAGCCAAGGCATCTCGCACGCCTATCGACAATGGCGTGTCGACAACGGTCTGCCAGTCAGGCCAGCTGAGTCTGTTCCCAAGAGTCAGGCACCCCCTGTGGCCCCCGAGCCCGTTCCGTCGACACAGGGAACCTCTTCAGCGGCCCCTGAGTCTGCTCCCAAGCCTCCCCCCAAGAGAGAGGCACCCCCTTCTACCCGTCGGCCTGCTCCCCAGAGTGCGGCAAGCTCGTCCCGTCAGACTCGTGCATCTGACAATAAAGACAAGGTCTCCGAGATCGGGGCCTTGCTGCAGGAGGTCTGCATTGACAATGAGGCCACTCAGCGCTGGCGGAAGCAGATGTCCCTCAACACCCAGGTTGCTGAGGAGAGGTTTGCCGCCGAGGTCAAGAGAATGGAGGAGGTTCGGTCTGCCAATGACAAGGGCAAGGGCAAGGCCAAGTGGTCGGATGAGGTAGAGGATGAGGTAGAGGGTGAGGACTCTAGTCCCATCGTCTCCATCCACGATCCTCTTCCTGTCTTGCCTGACTTCAAGGCCAAGTGCAACAGGCCTTGGAAGCCAGTGCTCCCCACCCTGGCTCTCCGCCAAAAGCTCTGGGAGGACATCTATGGCGAGAGGCCATTTCATGCAGTCGTGGTTGGCCCATTCGAGGTCGCAATCCCTACCAGCCTCGATTTCCATCGTGTTGTCTTGGGTGAAGGCAACATGGTCTATGACAAGATCCAGAACCTGCTGGAACCCACCCTCACTATTGCATGGACTGTTGCAGGAGGGCTTCCGGTGTCTTTGGTCGTTGGTGTCGATCCCAAGTACGACCACCTTCCCTATTCCGTTGGTTTGCAGTCGGTTGTGCGAAGGCTTTGGATCCGTGTCCTTGACTGGGTAGTGAGGGTTTGCCAAGGTGAGAGCTTAACCCTGGCAGACCACTTGGCTCTTTCCAGTGCCCTCGAAATGACTGGAGCGGTTGATGATGACTGGCACCAGGTTTCGAAGGCTTATCTGGCTGCCCAGGCCAACCTTCCTCTGGCCGAGCAAATTGCCAGGGATCGCCATATGGAGGAGCAGAACCTGGGCCCTGAAGTTCATGCCATTCTCGGCATGCCATTGCCATTTGCCAAGATGTATCTTGGGATCTGGGTTCGCCGAGACGGACCTGGTGCTGCTATGAGACGTGCCTGGTTTGCACGCATGTTTTGGTTCCACGCGGCCAAGTATGATCCCGGCAAGGTCAATGAGGCTTCCATTTGGTATGACAACCTCGAGGCCGAGCTCGAAGAGGAGCAACGCCAGGAGGAGCTCCCCTCCATTCAGGAGTGAGGGTGCAACCAACCAATGACCAAGTCACGTTGTGAACTATGGTCCAGAGGCGCGCACCACCGGTGGTTGTAGATGGTGTTTGGTAGTGTTAGGCTAAAAATAAAGATAATTTGGCCGATTTTGTGTTCTATTCATTGTGAATTGTATTGACGTAAAGAAAGTCGTTGCATGTTCCCATCCAACTTCGGTATTGAAACGCTTCATACATACAACTGTAGACATGTAGAAACGCTATACGAGTAATAGTTATAGTGAGGCAACTTTTAATAAGTGTAGTTATATTTTGTCTTGATGTACATGGTGATGAGACTGACGCTGTCGGGTTGCGCTTACTAACTTGTCCGCGCTTTCCTCCCCTACTTCACCTTCCAGTTTTTCTTCTCACCATCGTCATCCGCCATCCCTCCAAGTCACACATCGTAATTGCATCAAAAGCATCACCCGCTAAAATGTCTGACTTCGGAGATATCCCAAATGTGGCGATTGATACGGCTCTTGACCAGGTCCCCGACCGTCATACCGCAGCAACGATCCGTCGTTGGCTTGTGGATGCCTTCCGAAAAGCCCACAACAAGGAAGCCGAAGCCAATAAAAGGTGTGAGAGACTCCAATCAGAGCTTATGGAGGTTCAAAAGAAAGAGGCCGTACTCCAAGCCAAGGAACAGGACCTTGAATCTAAGGTGATCACCCTCCGCGAGGAACATGTCAAAGTCTCCCAGGTGGCACAGCAACTTCCACAAGACCTGAGTAACAGATTGGCTGAGACAGCTAATGATATAAAAACAACCCTTTCAGCGTCTTCAAAAGAAGCAATTGGGCCGTTGTACACCAGGGTGGAAAACACCGAGACGGGCGTTCGAAGTCTAATGCAGAAGCAGGCAACCTTCGATGCAAACGTTCAGGCTACATCCTCATCAATAGCGGGTCTTCCATCAATGGAGGACCTGACAAATTGGTCAAGGGATCAAGAGGCTCAGCGAATTGATGCCATAAAGTCCCTTATTTCAGAGACAATGGGAGCCCATTTGGAGTCATTCAGGGCCGAAGCGTCTCATAAGGACTCTGAGAAACTGGAAGCGCTTCAAGCGAAGTATGATTCCTGTGTAAAAGGAATCGAATACTACAAGTCTCAGAGCAATTCCCTCCAAAGGGAGAAAGAACGACTTGGGGGAGTAAGGAATGTCCTTGAAGAACAGGTCAAAGGGCTAAGCAGTGAAAAAGAGGCCCTTGAGCAAGAGGTTCAGAGACTGAGAGGGTTACCTGAAGAGCTCCAGGAGGCCCGGCGGCTTCTTAGTGATGCTGAGAAGGATATAGAGCATCAAAACAAGGTTATTGATGAGCGAGACAGGAAGATCGAGGAATGGGAGGTCTATGCCGAAGGCCTTCAATCGAAGATTATCGACAGCAAAGCGGCTGCACTTGAGAGAGAGAGAATAATCCGTGAGCGGGACGAGTGCTATGAGACGACTCAAAGCGTGAGGCAGGACCTGATTGAAGCACAGTTCTATCGAGATGAGGCCTGCAATCAGCTCCAAAAGACCGAACAGGCTCGGGATAAGGTGACGCAGGCCAAGTCGCAACTTGAACAAAGGTTGATAGACCTAGAAGAGAAACATCTCCGGATGGATGAGATCCATGCAAAGGAAATTGGGGATCTCAACGCCCGGTTAGAAGAAGCTCACGGGCGACAAAGAGAGACCGATCAACTTGTTGAACAGCTGAAACGATCGTTGGCAGTCGCTAATGCAGACCTGAGGGCAGAACAGGCCGGCTCGAGCGAGAGTCGAACCAAGGTCGCCACTCTTGAGCAAGAGCTTCGAGATGAAAAGTCTCGGAGCTATATTGCAGAGGCTATCCAAAAAGAGGTGTCGGACATACGATCCTTTGTGGAAGATAACCAGCGTCTTCGCGACGATCTGGCATCATTTCTGAACCAACCCGGTACGGATGGTCACTTACAGGGTTCCGTGCCTGAAGACGGCTTTACAAGCGAGCTCTCCAAGATGTACGCCAGGCTTAGTGAAACCTTTAAAGGTATCCCAACAGCCCCTGGACGTCGCGATACCTTCGATATGCAACGAGTCGCAATAAAGATCGCGCCATTATTGCAATGTGAAGGTGCGAAAGAGAACCTGTTGGCATTACATAGTGCTCAGGTAAGAGAATGGCAGTGTTTTGAGCACATTGCTAAACATGGCCTGAATGGCGGATATGTTGGTAAGGAGAAGTGCCCACAACATCCAAGAGGATGTGTATTAGTATGTATTGTAAGAGGAAATAGTCAGGACATTCTAGACTTTAGATTTAATTAATAATAAAATTAAATATCTTTAAGAATTATCTTTAAAGCTTAAAAATCCTTAAAAATTATAATTTTAAATATTAATATTAATTTTTTAATTTTTTAAAATTAATATTTAAAAATCTTTAAATTTTTAAAAATCTTAAAATCTTAAAATTAATACTTTAAGATTTAAATTTTTAAAATTAATATTTAAAAATCTTTAATTTTTTTAAAATAATATTTAAAAAATTTTATATAAAAAATTAATTTAAATATAAATTTAATTAAATAAAATAAAAAATAATTT